>PNEQ01087334.1:0-57584 GCA_003012365.1 Medauroidea extradentata | reverse complement strand
GGGCGCCCCCCTTCTCGCACAGCATGTGGTAAGGCTCACGCATCATCTGCTCTATTGTCGCCAGACCGGCGGGCAATTATCACTCTTAAAAACTATAATCATTATACATAAAATTATCTTAATGTTACTAGTATATTCGAGTCTGTGACATTCCACAGGTTAAAACGATACCAGACACGATACCTCTGTGATAATATTAATAATAGTCATATTTTCTACTGTGTTTATACTGGCCTATCATAGGATCCCACAGACCCCTCACAATCAATACTGAAGTTAAAATGGATGGCAATATGTTACATATGACAATAAAGGCCCCTTCATTACAATCAATCATCATAATTAACCTAAACCACATTAATTTATATATATAAAAGTATCAATAAAATAGGACCGTCACAAACACTATGCTGTGCAAATATAAAATCAATGAATTTCTGCCATATGAACACCCTTAACATAATGCGAATAAAGTTGAGGAGTATCATCACGAAAGAAAGCATAGGCTTGACACGCCACAACCCCCACCGTGCACCAGGCATATAAGACTCTTCACGTCTTGTTGACAACGAGGTCATCATGTACGGATTCATTAGCTCCGATCGACTGGAAATGAGGTAGGAATAGGCCATAGCCTAAGATACTGAATACCTGCAGTTACCTGGAGTGATATGGATCACTACGGAAAAACTAATTCAGGATGGCGGGGCCGTGGATCGAACCCAGGACCTCCCTATTGCTGGTCATGTTTTTACCATCTCTCCTTTTATACGCATTCTACCTTATTTCCAATTACAGTTTAAATGTATACTTGCTGGGGACTTCTAGCGTAAATTCGCGAGGATCTTTCCTGTCAGCGTGGTCTTCAAACCTGTGTACAGTCCTGCACTTTGTATGGTTGGACGATAGTTATGTGACATGATGTAGCTGTTTAGTGATGAACAACAGACATTCTGTCTTAGCGGCCCAGAATTAGCACAGCACCAGTAAAGAAACATAAGCGAAGCTTAACAAACATTTAACTTTAGTCTTATAACTAGAGACATGTTATTTTCTGGTCTCCAAGGACTGTAGACTCGTTAGACGTCTCCCGCTGGCCGATATTGTAACTTGCCGCAGAGAATTCTTACACGGTAGGTAGGCCAATCTCTGTAAAGACGTAACACACGTCAATGACAAGACATAAATGTTCGTGGCCATTTGAATCGCAGATTATGCCCTGTTATGTATAGGAAAGTGAAGTTTAGCGCGAATTTTGTATGTCTCTCTATTCATAACTGACCACCCCTAGAAATAGGTTGTTTGAAATGTTTTGTAACAAACACTGAAATGTAACTATTGTTTTTATTTCATAGTGGTGTGAAGACCATATGTAGTTAATTAATTTGATAAATAGTTACGTTTTGAGAAACACTAACGCATCATAAAATAGCAACGCTCTCTTCGTTGATAATATTTTTTTCGTTGCACAAGAAATACGATTTTATTACAATAATTGCAGGACATTATGTGAAATGTTATTTGTAGACCGTCATACCACCCATGATCGCCGGCAACGACTCTTTCTTGGCTTGGGGCACGTCCAGACACTCATATAGGCTACAGCTGAAACTACACGAAAATAATTGTGTAGAATTAATCGTTATTTCGCCAGAAATATTTCAACTATCGTATCTGTTCCAACATTGCCAACGACGCTCAACAGTAATTATTACCAATACGTGCTCTTCATTATTAGATTCCATCGCGTCAGAAAGTTTTGTTTAGTTATGTTGAAATTGTAATTTTCTGTACTGACTGTACTTGTATCGCATTAAATCCCGGCTAGGCCTTGGAATAAATGTAAGTACCTAGAGCTTAAAGCTTCCAGCAATTCATAAAAAGAAAGTAACGTTTTGTAACATTTTTTTTTTCAGTATACGAATAATACTTATTCCAGGCCTATTAGTCCCTCATGTTACGCGCTGTTCGCAGTTTCTAGACACCCTGTAAATTTTTCAATGAGTTAATCTTATGGCTGAGGACGTGCACAATGCACGTTACTTTTTGGCAGAAGACTAGACTGCAGGTTCGTATACGTTCTTTCGATGTCTCCTGTTTGCCCACATTGTCGTGGCCTGCCACAAAGATCGCTTCTGACCAATAACTGAACGATACACGGTAGCGTGACCAATCCCCTGGAAAGCATTTACACATAGCGTCTCGAGGCCAACGAACCCACAGATTGTGCTCAGGTGCATACAGAGCAGTGGAGTTTAGTCTGTCACCAAATAATAATAATAATTTTGCCTATCTCTTATGGCTAAAAATGATGGTGTATTGCGAAATTTCTTTACGCGAACATACCCTTGAAAATGCTTTAGTTTCTTTTTATGACATTTATGACTGGACGATTTTCGTTTGACGCAACATAGCTGTCTGCCGACCAACAACAGTCATCAAATATTACAATAGCGGGATTATTATTGACTCAGTCAAATAGGAAAACAGCTACACGTACATGCGAATAACTTTGATTCCATTGTAGAAATTTTTGAATTTTCAGTCATGAAACAGAAATAGGCAAGGAAAACAAAAAATCAACACTTAGGAGGGAAACCGACTCTTAAATTGCATATTTTTGAGTATGGTAAAAAGTACATCAATGTAGTATTATTTCTTCATTTTGGTGTAGTTTCTACGGTAATGCCATTGTTTAAATGCAGTCATATTAGTCAAATCTTAGTTATTATGTAGAATAATTTCACAGCTGTAAGAAACACATGAATTGCAAGTTAAAAACAGTTGTTAAAAAGGAAAATTTATCAGCGCGTGACTTTGTGGAATTTTTAATTTTTAAGCGAAATTTGAAATAAGGCAATGGGGATTATGTCAAGAACGTCGTAAATATCCAAGTTTGAATTTGGAATAATTTTGTAATATCTGGCTTCGTTGATTTGTTTCTTCGTGTATATTTTTTGTTGCTCATTTTCTCATTTTATTTTACTGTGTTTTCTAAGACTCAAAATTCGCTAGCAGTGTCATATATGTAGAGACGGGAAAAATTCGCGGGTTCACTGGCCTGTAGGCTAACCTCCAAGAAAAGTATGAACTCAAGCAAACAATAGTTGCTCATTAGCTGTTCATTAACTCAGTGATATGAGCCTTCATTTAGTTGCGATTTTATTATTGGCTCAGCGACTTCCGGGAACTGTCATAAGAGTCGAGGTACGATTAAGAAATTAACGCGAACTTATAGTAGTAGTAATTATAGCTTGTTCCGAAATAAACGCGAATTTTTCAGGTCTCTACGTATATACAACAAAACGCATTAGTTAGTCATACACTTTCATTGCAACAATCATTCAAAGATCACTTTAAGAACGTTGTAAAGCAATCGAATTCGTTGTTCAAGCTGTATTCAAAGGAAACCATCGACGTGTAAAATTCGTCCTATTATACTTTTGTAACTAGCGATATTGTTACTTTGGCTTGGAAACGTCAAGAGCAAGAAATCTGGAGCACAACGCACTTATTGATAGGCACAGGAATTTTTGATAAAATTTTTGCCCCACTTTGTTTCAGTGCCGTATGTGCGTACCTGTAGCTCAACTTCATTGCTATTGACAAGAGTCTTTCGTGCAGAGTTGTTATTCATTTGACTGTTCCAATCAGTACACGGATAACTGCGACACATCACGTCTGTGATTTGCGGGTTTAACCTCCACACGCTGGGTGTTACGGCATCCAATCACTGATCACAAAGCAGAGATGCAGGTGCGCACGTAACGCCCTAAAACCAAGTGATGCAAAAATCTTTTCGCGATATTTCTGATCTCTACTTATTGATATTGTTTCCATGGTATAATTCCAGACTAAATAGTAATACACACGCGAAATTACGTGGCGGCTCGTTTGATGAGAGTGAACTTCTCCGCTTATTTGCTATCTGCAGGTGTTGATACCAGCCCAGTGTCTGTTTGGTTCCTGCATGTTACGGTAAGTTTCCTATTGTCCTGGTTGCCGGCTAGCAAGGCAGCCGCCTTAACGCTGATTGGCGGCAGGTATTTCCGCCAGTTTGCTGGCGCGTGTTAGCGAGTTCGCCATCCTACCGGGTATTTCACTTCTGTATTCCTAAATATTCTGTGATATAATCGTCCACTGAAGTGAGATAACCTTTCTTGCAACATTCATCCAGTGATTGGATGTTTAAACCGCACTTGCCCTAGGGTCCTGCTGACAAATCACAGACGTAAGTAAGTCTAATTTAAAATTTCTATACTAATTTCATAGTAAATTGTGATTTTATGAAGTTGCATATATTATCTTCATAATTAAGTACATTCCACAGTGCCGAAAATAAGGATAACTCAGAAAGTAAAAATGGCCAAAAAGTTTGCCAAATTGGAGTTTTAGAAAGATAAATTATTCTTATTGGTGCAGTCAAATGAGAGGCGTGTCCGTGCAAAGACACGCTGCCAATAACCATGAAGCAGAGCTGTGGATGTGCACTTAAATCACTGAAACAAAAACCTTTCCGTGACAAACTCGAGACTCTAATAATAAAGATGTGTAATAGATGGCGAAATCAAATTGAACGAGCCAGATGTATTTCGGCAATAGCCAGAGATATGGCGAAAAGTAATTTGTCAACTGGAAATTGCTTACAAAACACAATAGTGAGGGTCGAGCAAAGAAAACGCTCTACAGAACGTAGTAGTAAAGTAGATACAAGTTTGTTTCTAAAGCCTACTGCAGCCAATAGCCGACCGTGTGCACTTATTGTAAAACTGACACGCCACTTAGCTTCTGTAAGCCTACATATTCTGTAGCATGGACGTGCATTTTGTTGCGTGAATATTATTTCTGAAAATGTGTCAACGTCGCCATAGTGCCACGTAAAATTCTCGTAGTCTTAGCAACCTAACACTCACTGTAGCTAGTTCAGAATGATTGACAGAAACCGGAAAAATTCGTGGGTTTACTGATTTGTAAGCTATTCTCGTATCTTAATTTATCTTCAGGCAGAGATAATCTGCTCATTGGCTGCTTGACGTGAACGTGTTTAAATTTTAGTTTTTGTCTAAATAATCCTCTAATTTTAAGTGTTTCTATACAACTAGTTGGGCGCATGTGATAGTTGTAAGTGTTTTTAAAACACCCTCTCTATGTTACTGTTTTCGCTATTGAGTAGATCTATGCCGGAAATACAATTAACATTATGTTCACAGCGTAGTAGTAAAAGTACTATTTCTCATAAACTGGTTTAGATAATTTAAATAGTGATAAATTTGAAGTTTACTTGCGTCCGAGGAGAGTGTCTCCAGTGCTAACACCGAAGTCTCGGTCAACACCTGAATCACCATGCTAGAGAACACGATTAAAATTGTTAGCAGACAAAACACGGAAAATTGCGCAAAAATTGTAATACTGTACTAAAGACAAGAAAAAATACAGTGGAGTGAATCTGTCATCTGAAGTTCAAAATATCGAAGACAGAGTCACAAAACTAATGTTTACTGACCCGTAGGCTAGCCTCCAAGAATGTATGCGCACTCACGCAAACATCAGTTGATCATTAGCTGCTCGCTGACACAGAGATATGTCTGCATTTAGTTACATTGTTATTATTGGCTCAGCGACTTACACGAGGTGTCAAATAAGTCAAGGACAAATTGTGAAAGTGACGCGAACTTACAGTTGGTGGAATTCTGTCTTGTGCTTAAAAGAATACGCGAATTTTTCAGGTCCCTAACTATGCATACTCAAGCCCTGTCTATTCGTTCATTGTCTTCTGTTCCACTGAGTAGCAGCTAGTGGACAAATGGTTGGGACTTGAGTATGCATAGAATATTTGATTCTAACATGTAGGACATAAAATTCGCAAAATTTTTCTGTCCCTACTAGTTTTGTCAATTTGAGGAGCTGCAAAATGAAGCACTGGGGCTTGATGATTGAATTTAGTTTGTATTATGATGAATAGAACAGTTAACTTTTAGTCAGTTAGAACCACCAATGACTGGTGAAAAGAATTTTGTACCGGCTTTTATCTTTCAACGTTTTGGGGTTCTGCTCACAAATTATAGTCGTGTGGTGCCACAGTAACCTCATTCTGACTCGCATAGTCCAGTGAGCGACGCCTCAACACAAATCTTCTTCTTCTTCTTCTTCTTCTTCTTCTTCTTCTTCGAGTACTTAGCACTGATGCTGGTTGGAACCTCAAGAAAAATACCAGAGGCACGACTAGGCGAGGATGAAAATAGGGTCATGAACTGTCCGCGTAAATTATGTTGCCCTACTTGGTTTCAGGACATTACGTACACATAATTTGACCGTGCCAATAACAGTAACGTTTCTGCAGCACCTCACGTCTGTGATTTGCAGGTAGAACCACAAAACACGTGAGAGTTAATTCCGATCACTGACTATGAAGCAAAACTGCAGATGTTCACATAAGGCATTGAAACAAACTGGGGCAAAATTAATTTCACGTAAGTTTCACCGCCCTAGCCTTTGCCTTCCGCAGGACACAACACAACACCCCATCCTGAACCCAGGAAGGTGACTGTAAACTGTACCACCCTGGCCGGGAATCGAACCCGGGACCCTTGACCCACCAGTTAGGAACGCTAGCCACTGAACCAAGTAGTCGAACCTCAACACAAATACACGCTACCAATTACCATGCAGCAAAGCTGCAGATGTGCGCACATGACATTTAATCAAGTTTGTGCAAAAATCTTACCAAAGTCTGGCGTCCATAGTTATATGATAAATAAGATTGACGAAATCACTTGCGCCAGCCTGTTTAGTCTTAGTTTAGTTGATTTCAGGCATGAATCATTTCTACACAAATATATCGGTAAAGTTATTATTACACTATACAATAAAATGAATAATGACATAAGATACACATTAATTCTTTAAGGAGTTTTTGAACATTTTCGTGTTTGATAAACACGCATCTTGCATGTGCCTGGGGAGTCCAATTTATTATCATCTTCAGAAAATGCATGCATAACAAAATATACTCTTCCGAAAGACCTAGCACAAAATTTTCCGCGTCAGACGCTGTCGTAACTAAAACGAAAACGTCAAAATAGTTTCTGCTTGATTCAAGCCTGGAACATTTTGTCAACGGTCCGGCGGGACTTCAAAGGCGAATCTCACCGAACGGAATGTTGATTCAGGCCTTGAGAAGTATACGAGTGAAACCTATGACGCTGTCAGGATCTAAATCAAGATCGCCGGTGATTTTCCAGAAATACTCTGCTGTTTATCGGTTACCGCATGACCTTACCCAGCGTAGGAAGTACCCGACCTTCCTCTTCGCGACCTGACCGATACCTAAATTCCTGACCTCAATAGTGGACTGCTAGTACGCATTAAATGAGTAATGGGTATAGCTACTAGTTTGTCGCAAATTTATTTTCATACCATATTTATTTTCCAGTGCCTTACCTGCGCATCGGCAGCTCTGCTTCATGGCTATTGACAGCGTGTCTATGTCCAGACACGTCTCTCATTTGTCTACGCCAATCAGAGTAAGGTTATTGTGACAGCATTCGGCTGTGATTCTCCGGTAGAACGCCAAAACAAATGAGAGTTAAAACATGGAATTACTGATCATGAAGCAGAGTTGTAGATGTGCACGTTAGACGTTGTAACCAAATGGCGCAAAATATTTTCGCCAAAAGATCATGGTTATATTCATTGTTCTAATACGCAGATTGAAATATAAATCAACTAGCAATTTAAATTTTGCTACTTTCTGTGAAATCGTGAAATATTCAGTTATTCCACATCTTACTATGCAAGGAAACCTAGGAACAAAACTGCGAATGTCAAATAAATAAATGTTGGGTCGAAGAGAGAAAGGGGGAGTTGCCTCTAGACTCCAGATGCTATATATATGTGTGTGTGTATGTATATGTGTGTATGTGTATATATATGTATATACATATATATATATATATATATATATATATATATATATACACATGTATTCATGTACTTTACTGTATGTAGTTTCTACGTTTAAAGCTAGATTAAAACAATCACGGTATTACATACATGTACATTTACGCTAGACTCAATAGATGCCCATACAGTCGAGTGTAGGCACTGACCGCTCAGTGTCTGCTTTCTGACACAGTAGTCCGTCGAACTTACAATTTACTTTCTTTTTCGTGGGTAAGAGCCCTTCCCATGGCGTCTCAAGCGAGTGAGAATTTCGATAAAATTTTGCACACAAAAAAACCTGCGAATTTTTTAGATCTAAAGCTATATTATTTTATCGATTATTATTTAAAGCATTTTATCGCAGACTTATTTCGTGCTGCGATTTTGTCAAGTTATGTTCTTGTGCAATACTTCCTACGGGTATAATTTGCTCTTGTTTATTTTTTTATTTTACTCATTCTAAAGCAGTAGAAATCATCAATTGAGCCGCCTAACGAGGGTACATTTCCCCGAGTAGGAACGACAGAAAAGTCACATAGATATGTGCGTGGCATACTAAGACTTAGTAAACACTCGCTTTATTGTAAGTAATTTTTATTTACACCGTTAACGAATCAGTTAAAAGAAAAGTGTGATATCAATATACAAGCTACAGTTTGTTCGCTTTAAGGCAGAACTCTTAAAACCATTGTTATCTTACCCTTTCATTTCCATGTATCGTCTCGCCAAACGGAAAAGTTAACACTCCCAAACTATGACGCTTCGATCAATTGTTATTACAGAAATGTTATCGACACTATTTCTTTATAGCTTATTTTTAGGAACGCACACTTTTTTATAAAATAAATTTTGCCCCAGTTTGATTCAGTGCCGTACTTGCACATCTGCAGCTCTGCTTCATGGTCAGTGATTGGGTGTTTGTGACTCTCAGTGTCGTAGGGTTCTACCCGCAAACCACAGACGTGTGGTGTCCCAGTAGCCATGTTCTGATTGGCTCAGTCAATGAGCGACGCTTCTACACGAAGACACGCTGCCAATAATAGCGAACAGAACTGGGGTGTACATGTAAGGCATTGAAACAACTCGGTGAACATTTATTTCCGCCTAAAATTAGTAGCTGTAGGCATAATACTACATTCCGCGTACAGGACCATTTGTCTGGCATGCACGCTCATCGACTCTCCTCTCAATCCCCTGGGCTGTTAATTAAGGAGGCCATCTCATGGCCATTGTTAACTAAACTCTGATTCTAGAGCTTAGCCAGCGAGTGCGCCAGGATTGCCTGTAGGCAACAGTGCAGTTCTTGGAATATATCAGACAATGATTCAGCATGTTCAGGCCTGCTACTCGAACTGGAATGTGCCAGGAACACTATTATGGACACAGCAAGTGATGCGTTGAAAGGTCCGTAATTCGGAAAATATCGACTTAGGACATGTGTTGTTAAGCGCATTGGAAAAAATAGTTATTACTCACAACAAAATATTTTGTCATAATGGACCTCACCAAATTTTTTTTTGTAGTGGCCACAAAAAAAAAATATTTTTTCCTGTCCCCAATAAAGTTTTGCAGTGACTACAAAAAATGTTGTAACCACTACAAAATTATTTCATGATGTATCACTGTAAAAAAAAATTGGTAAATTTACTCTACATGTAATGGAAGCTAATTACCTCTACAAGTGAGGGAAAATTACTCAACACGTGTCAAGGAAAGTTACTCAACTGGTAATGTAATTTTTAGTACATATTGGCGCCAGCCCTCTAGGACAATTTTACATAACGCGCGAGCGAAACTTCTGAGTGGTTTGTGTGGCGAATACACTACCTTGCGGAAATTTCCACACATATTCGGAAATCAGATTTTCCTCTCAAGGTTGGGGAATATTACCATAGATATGATGAGTAATATTACTCACTTTTTTTACGGTGTACGTATTGACAAAACATTTTGCAGCCACCACAAAACCGTATATTTCTGTGCGGTGGTTTCCGCAAGACCAGTACTTCCGACGTATCTGGAAATATTATTTTATAAATATACTTATTTACTTATTCATGTGTGTAAAATAGTTGCGGTGTGACCGTTCAAATGTCTGATAGCCGACCACAGGAAATTTTCGAGAAAATGTTTTGCTCCATTTTACTTTACGTGCATATGTGCAGCTCTTCTTCGTGACTATTGACAGTATATTTGCGCAGAGGTTTCTCTTAATTTGACTATGCAATAAGAACAAACTTACTGCGACATAATAGGCCTGTATTTTGCGGGACTAGAACTCCAAGACGCTGAGAGTTAAGGTTGCGGTCTACCGCAATTTTCATCATCAATATTTTATTTTTTATTTGAACCACATATTTTTTTTTCTTATTTTAGACACAAAATGTGACTAAATTTGGCTCTTATAAATTTTTTTTATCTGTCATAGTTTTCGCGTAATAGCTTGTTAAAGTCATATTTGGCATGTTTTCGTTTTAACGACCACACTAAAACCAACTGATAAACCAAACTGAAAAAAATCACAGTGGATAAAGACATTACAGGCTACAATGGCATGCTCATAAAATTAAAGAATAAAAATTATTTGTATTTTTAAAAAAAATTATTGAATTTTTAAAATTCATATTTTCAGTTTCAGTATTTTTTTAAAATTCTAATAATTTTTATTCTTTAATTTTATGAGCATGTCATTGTAGCCTGTAATGTCTTTATCCACTGTGATTTTTTTCAGTTTGATATATCAGTTGGTTTTAGTGTGGTCGTTAAAACGGAAACATGCAAAATATGACTTTAACAAGCAATTACGCGAAAACTATGAGAGATAAAAAATTTCATAAAGCCAAATTTTGTCACATTTTGTGTCTACAATAAGAAAAAAATTATGTGGTACAAATAAAAAATAAAATAATGATGATGAAAATTGCGGTAGACCGCGCCCTTAAAACACCCAATCAATGACCATAAAGCGGAAATGTAGAAGTGTGCATACAGCCCTCAAACAAGCTGGTTCAAAAATATTTTCGCGAAAGTTTCCATTTCCTACTGATAGCTCTGTCTGGAAACGTGTAATGCTAATGCACGATGAACTCCAGCCCCAATTGCGCAGTCATAATTCCGCCATTAAGGCCGTGCTAACATGGCGAGGAGTATTGCGCCGATGGATAGGGAGTGGGGGGGGGGGGGTGTCACCCCCTCCTTAAGTAAATTTTAGGGGCAAATTATGTTTCTCGCCCCTCTTCTTGTATTCCCACATTTTATCATACCTACATGATGTAATGGCATGGCCGCATGGTTTTATTTGTTATTTGTAAGGAAAACTGTAGACGATTACACCCAAAGTGTAAGAGTAGTATGAAGTAGTAGTATTAGTAGTAGGTTATTTCTTTCATATATGTTCAACCCCCCCCCCCGTAAATCCCACCAAAAAATTCACAGAATAGATGGAACGTCCCTGTGAAACACTATTTTACTTCAGATGTTGCCATCAGAGAGTATGCGTGACAACTACATATTCCCCTATATTTATATAACAGTCGTATTGCGCTACAACGAGTAGAATTAGATAATAGTTATTCGGTTATTGACTCTAGGTCAGGTTGAACTTCAACAACTGCCACTTCTATGGTTAGACGACAGCTGTTTTGATACACCTTTCACGACTGGAAGCCAGTAATAAACAAGAAGAGTCGGGAAAATTCATGGGTTCACTGACCTACAGTATAGGCTAGCCTCCAACAATATTTGAGAGAACAGAGGCGCAATAACTGATCGCCGATACAGTTATATCTAGAGATAGGACATTTTGCGAAAATATTTTTGCAGCACTTTGTTTCAGTGTCTTACGTGCGCACCTGCATCTCTGCTTTGTGGCCAGTGACTGGATGCCGTAGCACCCAGCGTGTGGAGGTTAAACCCGCAAATCACAGACGTGATGTGTGGCAACTATCCGTGTACTGATTGGCGCAGTCTAATTGAATAACGACTCTGCACAAAAACACTCTGCCAATAACCATGAAGGAGTGCTGCAGGTGTGCACGTAAGACACCGAAACAAAGTGGGGCAAAAATATTTTCACCAAAAATTTCCGTCCCTAGACTTATATCACCTCATTCGGTCTGCATTTAGTTGCTTCGTCCTTCAGGCTATGTCAAATAAGTCAAAGGTCAATTGCTACTGTAGAACGAACTTACTGTTGTTTGAAGTCGATCTTGTACCCGAAAGAACACTGTAACTTTTCTAGTCTCTATAAGTAAAGAAATAATTCCCGGGGATATCCCGTTTTACCCGGCTTGTACGCTTAGAAAATAATATAAAATTGAGCGGGCCAGTGCGTGTATAGGACTATGAAGTAGGTCTATACGTTGCTGCTAGATGAATATGCGAAATAATTGTGCTTCTAATAATAAGTACTAGAGACACATGCATAACTATCACCCTGTTAATGTGTTACAGGTAGAGATCTCCTCAAAAGCTAGAATTCTAACAACCGTGCGTTCATGACAATTTCACAATTAACCCAGTACTTATTTTACTCGTACTGGAGGGCCTTAAGTCAATTATAAATTAACAAATAAATAAAAGCCCAATCATGTGGTATCTCTATGTCAGTGAGCAGCCAATGAGCGTCTGTTGTCTACTTGAGTACGCAGATATTCTTGAAGGCTAGCCTACAGGTCAATGAACCCGTCAAAATTTCCGGTCTATATTTACGGGATGACATCACAAGTTGCTTCAGGAAGTGTTTTATTACAGCTATGACTTTTCTTCAAACTCTCAGAAAACGTGAACGAGCGGGCATCGTTGGTCGCTCAAAAAAAATATATATTTTTTTTTTTGTATTTCGACTTTTATTTTTATGTTTAATTTATTTTCGTTTATTTGTTGTTGACTTCTTCCTTATCGGTAGGGACTGGAAAATTTCGCGAATTAAATGACCTGTAAGCAAGAATCCATTGTACTATGCATACTCAAGACCCGTCTATTCGTTCATTGTCTGTTGTTCCACTGAATAGCAGCTAGTGGACAAATAGTTGGGACTTGAGTATGCATACTACAATGGATTCTAGCCTACAAGTCATTGAATTCGCGAAATTTTCCAGTCACTACTTATCGGTAGGGCTAGAAATATTTCACGAGTTCAACGACCAACATGCTAGAATCCATTATCCTGTGTATACTGAAGCCCTACCATTTGTCCATTACCTGCTACTCATTCTGACAGCAGACAATGAACGAATAGACGGGGCTTGAGTATATATAGGACATTGGATTACAGCGTGCAGGTCGTTGAACTCGCGAATATTTCCTAGCCCGACTTATCGGTAGGAGGACTCGGTGGTCAAGGGGTCAGACCTCTCGCCTCCCACCAAGGCGATCCGGGTTCGATTCCAGGAGGAGCCGGTCCCCGGATTTTCGCATTTGAGGATTGTGTCGGATGATTCCGCTGGTCGGCGGATTTTCTCGGTGATGTCCTGTTTCCTCCGCCCATTCATTCCGACGCAGCCCAATACTCACGTCATGTCACCCCGATGTTAAGTGCTGGTCAAAATGTCTTCACTTCTCTTCAGGCACACGAACAATCAGCGGAACTCTATAAGACTGACTCTCACGTATCCAACGTCGAATACCTCTTCTACATTTTTTCTAAGTTCGACCTTGTTTATTGCTAAAAGATTCTTATGTGTGTGGGGGGAGGGGAGTGAAGACGTGAGAGAAAGAAAGCAGACTCGTTAGTTTTATCGCATGTAGGCGGCGAGGTGGATGGAGTAGGAAGTGTACGAGAGACGCCTGTGTTTTCGGGCCAATATTAGCACGCGCGAGGGTAAACACGCGAGCTGGCGCGGTTTCACCTGTTTCGTCTTGCCAAGGTCACGCACTCCGGTTCATACTTAACAAAGGTAACTTTACACTTGTTTCATAATTCATTTATTGAAAATTCAAGTCGCGTGTAGAAATTATAATGTAACTTCATCATGTAGATATTGCAAAATAACAATCGGTCTGAAATACCGAGAAGGAATGTATAAATGCCATACTAGTTCTGTATTTTATATTTCGCTAAAATATTTTACCACAGTTTCAACTGAGAAATACGGTCGTAGACAGATAATTCTAGATGACATGCAAAATAATCCTTCCGTTCAAGCTGTTTCATGATAGTCAAAAAGCTGCCTGATGACTGACAATTTCGTAACTTGCCCTAGTGAACGCTTTAGGTCATTAAGTAAATATGTTCTCAAGGTGCCTCCCTACCCGCACTTCAAATGGGTTGCAGGAAGTTGCGACTATTCTTTTCTTGACGAAACTATTTAATACGCTTTATATTTGTATGTCTACGAAAAGAGCGCGAGTTTATTAGAAACATCATTTTCGGACGCTCGAAATGGCCAAAATTAACTTCTCCAGACTGGCGTATCTGGAAAATTAACAACCGGATTCGAAAAACGCAATGGTAGAAACGAGCGTTAGACTTTGAACTATGTTAAACACAAATGAAAAATTTGGTTACCGTTGAAAGTCTCATAGAAAAAGGATAATAGTATAGCACTGCACGCCATCTGAGAGGCTTGCACGGAGAGGCGATAATAAGTTACATACGTGGGTTAGAGGCAACCTTACCGCTTCTGCCTCACACACACAAACGCAGCCTATCTAGGAAGGCCCCTTAAGCTCTACCTCCCTCCCCCCTGGCAAGCTTTGTAACTTGTTTGAATCAAATGCAGTGACTTTACAATTGAAACGGTGATTTCAAAAACCACCCAAAGCCACACTTTTGTCAAACTGGTATTATTACTGAAAGTTGTGTCCTGTGTTTCATTAAACGATGTGAACAACACCACACTTTCTCTTTTGCTGCTCCAATAGTGGCAGCTGATCACCGTAGTTTTTATAATATTTGGTATTTTCCTTCTGCCGAACATTTTTTGTTTCTGAACTGGCGTTGTTTTTTAATTCAAATTTTCAATTATCCGTCACATAGGCTCCTGCTGATAACAGGCAAGCACAGCTATCTAACCCGGCAGCTCGCCGAGATATCAGATGGATAACATGTTCATACCATCTCCAAGGACGAGGGATTCTTTATTATAAGAATGCTTGAGCTAGACCGTTCTTGACCACGTCGCTAGATAGATTAGACTTTATAAAGGGCGATTATCACCGAGAACTGGTTTGTGAGTGGTTGGAGTCCCAGTTCAGCGAGTGCCAAGGGATCGACGAATGCACAAGTGGAGCAAGTGACGTTGATAGTGGCGTATAAGTTTCACTGTAACGTCGTACTGCAACTTTTAACCCACGCACTTTATTTTTTTTAATTTCAGTTTTCGCATCAATTTTTCTTTCTTACAAGTATTTCTAATATCTGTATACCAAAAACACTCGTTCGGTCCTATACGAAAAGTATCTATTGGCAGGGGCTGGAAAATTGCGCGGATTCAATGACCCGCATGCAAAAATCCATTATCCTATGCATATTCTAGCCCCGTCTATTCTCTCATTGTCTGTTGTGTCAGTGAGTAGGAGCTAGTGAACAAATGGTCGGGGCTTGAGTATGCACAGGACAATGCATTCTAACATGCAGGTCATTGAATCAGAGAAATTTTCCGGCCCCTATCTATTGGCCAACAATAAAAGCAATGATAATTAAAAAATTTTGATCACTATTAAAATTAATTAGTCTTTTATGGACGAATTTGAAATGTAACGCTTTTAAACAGCAAGGATTAAAATTTTCTTTAGACAGAGTTTTGAGAACTATTTGTATCAAGCTACAAGTTGAGTCATGATGGAGTGGTGATAACTTATAAAAAATTAAGTCGAAAATGTTTTTAATTTTATCCGTATAGTGAACCTATAATGGTATTCATCCTACCCTGAAGAACGACATTAAAATTATAGTCCTTAAATTAAAATCAATAACTACTTGCCTTTCATTGTTTTGACACTTCAGAGCAGTTTTTGCCGATTTCAAACTGCCGCATTTGACGCGTGGGAACAGCGGAGCGATAAAAGCCAGAGTACTACGCTCGACGAGAAACATATCGCCTCTATTCGAAGCGCGCAAACTGGCGTGCAAGGTTTTCCTTGTAGTCATTTACCTATGGGATTTTAAGCGGTGACCATAAAATATTATTTTTGGATAGTATAAAGTAAAGGCCAACGCCTGCCGTTTGCTTTGTACTTTATGAATTCAGGTGGTATTTTCGGATTTTCAAAGTCCAAAGGAGCCATCATTAGCCATTTTGAGAAGCCCAAAAAAATGTATTTAGCTAGCGTGCTGAATATTTAAAATTATTGAAGCCTAGTTCCAAGTGTGTGTGGTCTTTTGTAAGATACGCGCAATATGAATAAGAAGCGGTTTCGCGTAAAAATAATATCTGTTACTGGTGCAACACCGTACATACGCCAGGCGAGGACTGCTCTTAATATCAGTGGATATTTTATTTTATATACTTATTTTTATATAACATTATATATAGAAAGTAATATTTGAATCATTCTATAGATTCGCTCATAATTAAAAAAAAAAAAAAAGAATTATCTTTAAGGGTGTTCAAGTGTGATAAAAGCATAATGTTATATTTTAATGAAATAGTGTTCGTTTGTAAACTATACTTGTGAGTACAGTTTCCTCTTTGAAAATAATTTCAGTTCTTGTTGTTTTCTCATAACGGTGCGTCAAAGTCAAAATTTGCTTGTTACGCTGCCATGCAAATAGTGAAAACCAACTTACCTACTTAAATTAAACAATTCACTGTAAATCTACGTCCCATGAGCTGAGCAACAAAACTTTTAAAACCCCACAACGTAATGTTCTGAATTTAAAAAAAATCGCTGAAGTACAAGAAAAATATAAAATTAGTTCAAGGGATATTTCTTAATGTTTTATTACGTAGCCCGTGGCATGTTATTCCACTGTGAATTATTTCACTTACGCAAGTCAATTGGTTTTCACTGTTTGCATAGCAGCAGAACATGAAAATTTGTTATGAGAAAACTATGAGAGCTAAAAAATTGTTTCGTAAGAGGAAGCCGTACTCACAAGTATCGTCTACAAAACTAACACTATTTCATATAAATATAAAATTATGACTTTATCGCACTTGAACACCTTTAAAGAAGGTTCATTAAAAATTAACCATGCTTAATACTAATCCCCCATTTAAATTCCGTGGTCGTAATCAAAGGTTCTTAAAGACACGCGTTCAGTATAGTAGCTGACGTGAATAAAGCGCATGAGTTGCACGTGTTGCGCTTAGAGGCGATGAAACAAGTAGTAGACAAGCAAGACTCGGCCTTAGTATCGGCATGTTCTCAGGCTCCGACCGCTCAAAACAGCTGAAGGCAGGGCACGTAAGGAGTTAAAAAATTCATCATCAGTACAAAATTATAAGGAGAATCGATCATTTTCATTTGCAATTGCTTTAAGAATGTGTTTTGACGTTTCTGATATTTCGCATACCTTAAATAGCGTACTGTATTAATTTTAATAAAAAATTACTATTGATACTTGTCATTTCCTCTCCCAAATCGCTAAACCTAGAAACGTGAAATTTTTGTGTGGGTTCCCTTCATGTCGTAGGCGAGGACTAAGAAGTGGGTTTTTCGAAATTCGACCCCTAAGAGGGTGAAAAGGGATGAAATGTGTTTTTTAAGAATCGTCGATATAGCTCAAATCCAACGGCCTATCGTACTGATTTTTAATTCAGTGGGACACTCATTAAACATGCATATTAATTAATTTCAGGATTTTTAAAATTCTTCCTTTACGGGCGTGAAAAGACCTGAAATGTGTTTTCGATTAATTATCTATGTATATTGAATCCTTCGGGATACAGCGTTGATTTTCGCTTCAAAATCATGCTTACATAAATACCCAAAGAGTAGTTTTAGGATATTTCCAAATTCTCCTCTCAAAAAGCTAATCCGTGGGGGAGGGGATATGTTTTTTTTAATAGTTTATACAGCTTGAACCCAATGAGCTGTCGTAATTTATACTTAAATTGGTTACGTATACAAATTCCTAAGACAGAGTTTCAAGACTTTTCGAAATTCGTTAGTTACGACGGGAGTGAACAGACTTGAAATGTGTTTTCGATTATTCCTCTATTTCTATCGAACCAGTCGATATACCGAAATGCTCTGTGCTCAGACGGATATTTATGTAAATACCCAAAATACTATTTTAGGATAGTTTCCAAATTCGTTCCCAAAGAGGTAAAATATGTAGAATGTGATTACTATTCATAATACACAGGTTGTTCGTAAACAAACACATAATAAATACACCATGCGAATCCTGGGCTGAATTGGAGACGTAACTGTTAGTTATAAAATGTTGTATGACGACATTTAAAGAGCACAATGTGGCAACACCTCACGCAGATAGTCCTTTCTTGCGCTCCACGTACAGGTATTATTTTATCTAGGCCTATGTTTCGTCGAGTTAACATAGAATAATGTTTGCACTGCTCGTGAATTTTACTTGCAGCCATATGCAGGTCAGAACATAAGTAAGATATATATGGAGGGCAAGAGGGGACTAACTACAGTGCTATGTTTCTACATTGCGCAAATAAAATATCATCGTACACCACTTTGCCAGTAACATTTCGTCTTCAATTTAGCCCTGGATTATCTTGGTGTGTTCATTATGAGGGATAGGAAGTTTTCGCGAATAGATTTTTGCACCGCTTTGTTTCACTCTTACGTGCACATCTGCAGCTGTGCTTCGTGGTCAATTATTGGATGTTTTAACTGCCAGCGTCTGGAGGAAATTCGCGGCGTCGCTTCCTCCAGGGTGCAGCACTGCATACGACACAAAAATGGAGGGCAAAGAAGGCATCAACGAAGCCATTTAGCCATTAGTTAAGCTAGTATTTGTGTTTATGACTTTCGTCATTGAACGAACCGCTTGAAATAAAAGTATGTTTCAGCAACCAATAAAAAAATGCAAGAAAGTATTAATTGGGTTGAGAATTTTGCTGCCTATTTATCAAATGTATGGCTATTATAAATATTAACTAAAGCGGGATTGGGTTTTTGCATGCAAATGCCAAATTCGGGAATCAGATGTTGTATCTGTCTGCTTTTTTTTTCCTGGCGTTATAAATAGCACACGTAGATAATTACTAAATGTACTATATCAATTTACGTTGACAATAATCACAAGAGTTTTAATTAAACACGTGAAACAGTCAAAATGTGGGACGTCTGAAATATTAAGTAATTTCAGCTAATACCTTAATTCTAGCTACAGAAAAATTACGGCAGTTTAAAATTTCTACTACAGATAGCGCTACAATATAAAATATTTAAATCGCATGTAACGAAATTACAATGCATATTTGTGTATTGATACTAGATTTATTTCTTACGTCTATCAAATGTTAATTTATATATTTTTTCTTGTAATGTCCTTGCCATTTTTTAAACTAAATATTAAGAAATGTTTTTAAAATACCTGCACTGTCAGTCGCAAACTAAACAATAGAATATTTTACTGCTTACGTATTAATATGTGTTGCTTTTTTCTGTTCGTGTATGACAGTCTGCATACATTGCACATTAATTAATTAGTGATAATAAATATTTGTAGGGAAAAATCGTTCTTTTTAAATGTACGTACTTGAAATTTGAATTTTCTTTAATTTTTATTTTTGTCCTTTTTCAAACACATATACCGATCTTTCAAGTTGAAGTTAATAAGCACGAATTAACTGCGATTGTCGCCTGGAAAATAATTTCTTGAAAACTTTTTATCCTAAAGTAACGTGGGAACCAGGAAAGTTCAGACTATTTTAAATATCTGAAAATACAGAACATTTCAAATTACTTGTTCTCTACGCAATAAAACTCTAAAATACATCTGAACTTTAACATTGCCGTAAACGGCAATACATTTGTTGATGCCGTCTTAATGAGTTCATAATCTCGGCACCAGATGTCAGCCACTTTGCGCGACAGCGAGAATATCCGCAAATCACAGACGAGTGGTGTCGCAGTTAACTTTGTTCTGATTGTCACAGTCAAATGAAAGACGACTCTGCTTAAATAAACACCGACAATAACCATCAAACAAGGCTGTAGGTGTGCACATAAAACATTGAAACAAATTGGGGCAAAAAATACCTGAAAAGTATTTTTTTTTTTTTTTTTTTTTTAATTTTTAGAATTTTGATACCTAAGAGGGTGAAAAGTGATGAAACGAACTGAAATGTGTTTTTAATGTATCTTCGATACAATTCGAATACAACAGGCTATCGTAACGATTTACACCCATAAAAATTGTCTTAACTGTGATTAAAGTTTTTTCTTCGAAATTTGACTCTTAAGGGCGTGAAAATACATAGAATGTATTTTATATAAATCCTTGATAGCTATAGAACTCGTCCAGATATAGAGAGTTACTTTTAGGTTCATTATGACGATTACGTAGGCCTATATGCCCGTAAATAGAACTCGGGGCTTCTTAAGTTGAACTCTCGTCTTTAGGTCGGTGAAGGGATGAAACATTATTATAAATAATCGTCGGTATAGTTTTGACTTTATCGTGATTTTCACCTCAGTTGGATACTTATAGCATGCAGAGGTTTAAAACGTGATTGTAAGATTTGTCGAAGTTCGACAACTATGAGGGTTAAAAGAGATTTCGAAGTGTCATTTGCTTCAGAATAATACGCAAATACCAAAAACAGTTATACCTGTTTTTGTACTAATAAAATAACTCACAAATACAAGGAGAAAAACTTGGTTTTTTCAAACCTTTCGAAGCAGACTATCCGAAAAAGCAAGTATGGCGATATATAATCTCTATAACTTATATATAAGAGAAGACTGACTGACTGACTGACTGACTGACTGACTGAATGACTGACATATCAAACTGCAGTCCGAACCACTGAACCTAGAATCGTGAAATTGTTAGTGTTGATTCTTCTCAGGTCGTAGGCGAACACTAAGAAGGGATTTTTCCGAAATTCTACCTCTAAAGGAGTGAAAAGAGGTTAAATGTATTTTCGAAGAAATGTCGATAGATCTCGAATGCGACAGTCTATCACAGAGGTTCTTACTTCAATTAGACACACATAAAACACATATAGCTAATTTCAGAACTCTTCGAAATACAAAATTTAAGGGGGTGAGAAGATTTTACGTGTGTTTCCGAATAATTATCGATAGCTATCGAATTCTTCGGGATAAAGTGTTGGTTTTCACTCAAATATGTTGATTACGTAAATACCCAAAAAGTAGTTTTAGGTTTTTTTTTTAAATTCGACGACCCCCAAGCAGTAAAAAGGTGGGAAATGTGTTTTTAATGAATCGTCTATATCACTGGAACACAAATGTCTACCGTCGTGATTTTTACTTCAATTGGTTACGTATACAAATGACTAACATAGGACTGAAAGACGTTTCGAAATTTGATTATTAATGGGCGGGGGTGAAAATACGTGAAATGTGCTTTCGATTATTCCTCCATATTTATCGAACTAATCGAGACATTAAATTGTTATGTGCTTTCGATTGATGCTTATGTAAGATCCAAAATATAACATAAATATATTTTCGAATTCTGCCACAAAAAGGTAAAAAAAAAGGGTAAAATTAGTATTCGATTCACAAGCGATATACATCAACCCCATTGATTTTTATATATCGACGTGAATTTTGTTTAAGATTGACGCTTACTCAAATACCTGAAGAGCAGTGGCGGCTCGTGAGTTGTTGCCAGGTAGGGCTGCAGTTGCCAAGAGCTGTACAGGGTTGTGCGCTGGTTGACTATACAGCTATTGACACGCTGATGTGCAGGTGCCCCTTACTACTGAGTGGTCTCAAAATATCTATTAGCCGGAAAATATTTCATGGTCATTGGTCTACGCCTCGTTTATCAAGATTGTACAGTTCCGACTATCAGCAACCCACGAGCCGCCACTGCTGAAAAGTAATTTCATGAATTTTCGAAATTCCGCACCTAAGGAGATGAAAAGGGGTGAAACAAAACTACGGTAGCGGCATGCATTGTAGGCCTACGTTGCTGCTAATAAATATATAGCAATAAAATATAGAGTTACCGCTTGAAGTCACGATCAGGCTGCAAGTCTCCGGTTCATAGAGACTACGTGGCACTTGATACACGTGCCAACTTAGTTCTTATCGTACCCTTGACGCCGACCCTCAGCCGCGGATAAAGCCTTCAAGTGGACGACCGCATTCCAAAACGCAGCTGCGACTAGAACAGCATCAGCTACGAGAAGGGAGCACAGTTTCCGTTCACGGCATAATTTATACCTCGCGCGAAGCCATAGACTGAGTACACAACAAATTTGTTTTGTACTTTTACAAAAATATTGTAAACTTTGCAGGAAATGCTTAAAAAGACAGAAATATTTAATGTATTTTTGAAAACATTTTGTATTCTTAAAAATAATATTAATATATCACAACATAATTCTTGTAAATTTTAACGTTTTTTGAAGTGACACAAAAAATTTTTTTCCAACCAGTTAAAGTACATAATATTTTGTAAAATATGACAGGTCTTCGAAGGTTATTTTGTTCCACATCAAAAAATTTCCCAAAATATATCCATCTAGTCTTCTCAGGTAAATGGAAAATTTAGGCCACTTAAATGATCTGTGACGGTCTTGTTGTAACGCTTAGACTGGTGTGTTTTTACATTAGTTTACACGATTTTTCTGGTAAAAGTACGATTTTTTTACTGTGTACATACACAGAAGATAAATGACGGAGCTGTATTTTTGTTACAAGCGTGCTCGGTCAGTTATTTGTAGGAATCTGCAAATGTCTCTGTTATCTATAGCAGACTAGACTTGAAGTTACTATCTCCTCATGAGACATCTTCTGTTGAACGGCAGATGTGTGGCGCGCCTGAGGGACAATGTCAACCAATTATATTAGTTCTACTATAAAATGCCCACTATCACGTAATAATAGTACACAAAAATTCGAAGGTCTAGAGCTAATAACGTCACCGAGTGTGTCCCGGTGAGTATAGGCCACTGGATTCTACCTTATCGCCAAATAATAACGCGCGAAATTTTCATGTCTCAAGGGTTTAATGAGTAGAGCAACAATTTTATGACGAATCGATTTTTGTAACACTTGAATTCATTGCGTTATAAACACATCTGCAGCTCTGTTACATCGTCTGTGATTGGATGATTTTACCCTCACTTGCCTTGGCAAATTACAGACGTACGGAGTCAAATACTCTTATTCTGATTGGTGCAGTCAAATGAGAAACGTGTCACACTGCCAATAACCATGAAGCAAAGTTGCCCATTTGCACGTGAGACACTGAAACAAAGTGGGGCGAAAATCTTTTCGCGACAAAATCGAGGCCTTCTAATAAGAACGGGAAAATATCACGAATTAATTCTAAGACAAGCTAGAATTCAAACACATGTACAGTACATTTCTGTTAGGGTTGCATTTCGATCATAGTTCTGACACGCCGTGAGAAAGTTTCAGCCACAAATTTTTTGCGAAAGGAATTTTGCACTGACGTGTTTGAAAGCCTCGCGTGCGCATCTTCATCTCTAGTTCATGGTTATTGGCAACGTGAATTTGTGTCGAGACGTCTCTCATTTGGCTGTGCCAATCAGAACATGGTTATTGTGTCACTATGCCTCTGTGATTAGAACCCTAACAAACTTAGAATAAAAAGCTTCTAATTACTTACCGCGAATCAGAGATGTATATATGTACACGTAAGTCATTGGAACAGGTTGGTGCAAATTTATCTCCACCATAATAGTGGCTCTACTGATATAAATAGCTGATTGGAGTCTAGTCTGCAGGTACCTGAAGTCACGGAATTTTTACTGTCTCTAGTTATTTGACTCGACTATGCCACAGAATAAATGAGCAGTAACAGAAGCGACAAGACATGGCTTTTATTGTATTCGTTTTCTCTTAGGAATGTAATAGTGTCGGCGTTCTCGTGGATGGTTGGTTACACTGAAGTTTATTAGGATCTATGTCATAATCTGTAAGAAAATTGACACGTAATTAACGTCGCGTTTAGCACTGATAAATATATAATTAAGACTCAAACAAATTACAGCATTTCTTGAATTATAAGCGGTGGTTTAAACCAGTGTCTGAAATTCCGCCCCGAGAGCTGGTACAATAACAACGGTTAAAAAGTTTATGTCATTTTTGACAGAATTACTTGTTCTCTAATTTAAATCCTCGAATCATCGCGTTTAGCATTTATAAATATTTAATTAATGAGCAAATTAATTACTGTGTGTCAAGCACTGCAAGTGGTTAAATAAATAATGACTCGAATCCACTTGTCATTGTTTGCATTCCTTTACGCCCCGAGAGCTGGCACGATAGCAACTTGTCGCTTCTGTTAGCATGATTTATTCTGTGGCTATGCTGTAATACAAGTAACTACATTGTGTCTGACTGACCACTGCGTGCCGTGGAATATCTTTATTTATCGTGTCTTGTTCTGGCATGCTCGTCTGCAGTTACTGACTGGCCAGTGACTTGTAGTAATAGTCTTGCCATACTTCTGTCACTTGTGGCTCAAGTTCGCCATTGTTATAACTAGAAATCTACAAACATCGAGTTGTTTTCTTACAACATACTGAACTACAAGTTACTGTATGCTCGTCAGACTTCTGCTGTTGGTCGACAGCTTGTGTGGTTCTCCTGAAGAACTTTTTCAACCATTAATTGAGTAGTCCAGTTCCAAAACTCTCCTTGTCCATCACCAAGGAAAAATGGGTTCTAAACAATTTGGTGTATAACTTTTAAATGTGCGCTAATTTGACGTGATGATTGTTTCCAAAACCCGTCTTATTCAATAACAGACACACTTTGAAAAACTGCTTTAGCCATGTCGCAAAAGGGCTTGCAAATCAGTTTTTCGCGATTTGCTCAGTTTTAATGAAAGTGGACAAAGGGAGTTTTGGAGATGGGCTACTCAATTACGAACCGGAAGTTTTCGTGAAAACATTTTCGCCCCACTATGTTTCAGTGCCTTACGAGCACGTCTGTAGCTCTGCTTCATGACTGTTGTATGTGTTTATTTGTGCAGAGTAGTATTTGATGTGACTGTACCAATCACAACAAATTTAACAGCGACCTCTCACGCCTTTGATTGGCGGGCATAACTCCCAGACGCTGGGAGTTTAAACATCAAATCATAGACCACGAAGCAGAACTGCAGGTTTTCACGTAAGGCACGTAACAAAGTGGAGCAGAAACATTTTTCACGGAAACTTACTCTATTCCTACCAATGGTATAAGGTCTACTGCAAAATATCCACTACCCTGAAATGTAGGCACACAAAGATCGAAGGCCCGGAGCATTTTGAACGTCACGTTGATTCTAGCCTGTCGCCAAAAAAAAAAAAAACGACACAAAATTGCCAGGTCTCCAAAGAATGCACACAAGTAGTTCTTCTTGTTTTGTTTTCTTCGTTTTGCAATTTAGGTCCTAAAATATAAATGAATTATCCTTGTTTTAAAGTGGTTAACAAAATTCGAAATTATTGTGATGTATAAAAAAGTTAATGCTTATGATCGGTGTGTTGATGCGATCAGGGGCGTCATTTCAGGTTTTTCCAGGGGGGGGGGGCAAGATTTTGTTTTCTGACGACAGTGACCTTGTTGCATCTTTTTTATTAATTAAGCATGTATAAATTAGGTACTTTAGTAATAAAACTTCAGTTTTATGTCCTTAAGTTAGCATTGTTTACATTTGAAAATACAAAAAATATATTTATACACAAAAATTCCAAATCCAGGGGGGGGGGCATTTGCCCCCCCCCCCTGTAGCCCCAAATGACGCCCCTGGATGCGATAGGAAATCGATTCCGATAACCTGTACCAGTTTACAATTGTTTTATGCCGTACACAATTTTCCATTGCAAGGTTTCCTGACACTTTTTAGTGAAATTGCAAATAGTCAGTGGGAAATACATGAAAACTGCTTAGTAAACATGTGTACTTCTTCTGTTAGATGTACAGAAATATTTCGTCCGTGTAGGCCCACAGAAAGAGTAGTGCATAGTGTTACAAATACATTTCGGTGGTTATAACGTTTCTAAGGATTATTTTTGTAAAATTGCAGAAATGTTAACAACATGGTCACTCTTCTGCACTCTCTGGTATTCTGTAGTGACAGCGAGTTGTCCGTGAGATTTACAAGCGTTTAGTAGCAGCAGCTTGAAGGATAGTGTTCGTCTGCATGTATACATACATAACATTCTCCTACATCTAAGTGCTAGTGAGTGTAACCTGTTGCGAGCCCTACATAGTGATAGATGTATGTAGGTTATCGCTGGCGGGACTATGACGTCACCTTGCGTCACATGTCTCGTTGTTCTGAACCACTGTTGTGACAGCAGGGGTCTAAGCGGGCGGCCTGTGCTGGAAAATACCGCTCGAGCGTTCGTGTACGAACTGTTTCGAATGGTCAGATTCGCAAACGAACCGGCCTAGTTGAAAACCAGTATGCTCCAATGTCTTGAATTCGTATACGAAATAAGTGGAAATAAGTGTACGCAGTGAGCTCCGTTGGTCGACAAAATGGCTACTGTTCTAATGTCTATCTCAAATTACAAAATATGAGTTTCTTTGAAAACTAGGGGATTTTAAATGTTAATTAGCATGATAGAAGTATCGCAATATTAGCAGAAACAATCTCAGTGTGACTAACTCAACCAACCACGAAAGGAAATGTCATAGTAAATGAAAAACAGGAATTTGCACATTATATACAGTAAATATGATATTTTGCGACGTTTTACTTAGAATACGTAGTGCTACGGTGGCAGGCTTGCCAACTAACAAACATTTTCTGGTTCGAAGCTCCCCCGCAGATGAGTATTATATTATTTCAATAAATACATTAATAATTTCATGCTAGAAAAAGAACTCTACACAACATTAACTTATTTTACGTAATTTTCTGTTTTCGACGCATTGAAAGTAACCTTTACCTTCTGTTTGTAGAGACGAAGCAACTGATGTTGCAAATGTATACGCACATGAATTACGTCTCATAAATATTTAGCAGCGCTTCTCCGGTAAATGACATTAATATATATCACATTTTCCTACCCCAAAATGTAATTTTTTAAATGAAAACATATATTTGAACATAAAGAGTTATTTTTTTCTGTTATATGGGTTAAATAAATAAACACTTTTAGAGTAGGGGATAAGACTAACGAAACGAAGGCTTCAAGAAACTGATGCTTAAGGTGCATAGTTTTAACCTATAATAATGTACTTTTGCTAATGATTTAACGTAATTTATTTGTGGCAGTTTAATTAATTTTGAGCAAATTTTGTTGAATTTTATGTAAGAGGCCAAATACCTTCTGCTAACATGTAGAGTTTTTTTTGTCCCAGCATATTACTCAAACAAAATGAACCACTCTCATTAATTTTTGACAGTCGTCATAATTATAAAATATTACGAGAATTTTATTCTCTGATTTGTATATAATGTGCAAAGAAAATTTAAAGTAATAAAAATGTCTGGTACTACACAATTTTTCATAACATTGTTGCTTGTTGAACTTTATATGATTCAACCGCGAATGTTTAAATTATGTTACAACTGTTCACAGACGAATAATAAAACGTATATGAATTAACAAATAATGTAAAAAAAACCTCGGTATGTAGATACAGCAATGGAACATAGCATACAGTTATTTTTTCCTACGGTTAATAATTCACTCTCATGATGTTTTTCTATTTAAGTTTGCTGTCTGTATTTTGGTGCATTTTTGTTAATAATTTACTGAGTTTTTTTTTAAAGGCACAAATTTGTATGTTTCACTCAATCGCAAAAATTTATGACAATGCAATGTCAGTGGCTTTAATTTAAAAAATGTTAGAATATTAGTTTTAAAATAGCTTGTTTTTAATTAATAAATTCAGTATTATTTTGTGGTTAACCATGTGTAATGTTTTTCTAAAGTAAACATAGTATTGTAAAATAGCTTAATTACATTTATAAAAGTTAACTTAATTAGTGGCAATTTTTTATTCAAACATTATCGAGAACTGAAAAAAATTATATATACAAACAATAGTTGAAATGTTGCTTTATAGCTTCGGTTTTTACAGCTTCTCGTATGCGAAATCCCTAATTCGGCCGCCGGCCACCACTCTAATAGATGTTCGTATACGAATCTCGTGCACGAGGACGGCAGAATGTTCAAACATACCAACAGCGCATTTCGAACTGTCATAGGTGGGCGGTTCGCATACGTACGAAAACTCCAGGACTTATGTTTCTTCCTGTAGTGACGTCCAGAAATATGCAGACTTCAGAATATGCCCCTTGCGTCTTGTTGTGAGCTAAAAATTATTTATTTGTTATATATATCTTCACCCAATGTCAAGTATTTTTTTTTATTTAGTATACGAATAGAATGCTAAAGTAATTTTTTCAAGACTGAATTAAATCGTTATTATGATTAGAGATAGTTAGGGACAGGAAAATTTCTCAAATTCAATTACGTACATGCTAGAATCTGCTGTCCTATGCATACTCAAGCCCCGACCTTTTGCCAATTAGCTGCTACTCAGTGGAACAGCAGACAATGAACGAGCAGACGAGGCTAGGGTGCGTAGTAGAATAGATTCTATCAAGCAGGTCATTGAATTCGCGAAATTTTCCTGTCCTTAGATATAGTGGAGCGACGTGCGACTTGTGTGACTAAGGATGGTTACGTCGTTGTTTGAAGAAGAATCACAAATATTCACTAACGGCGCCAACTAAATTATCATTGACGCAGTCACATGGGAACGCGCCAATATCGAACGAAGATAGATACTGGAATGTTATGTGAAGCCTAGCAAAAAGTCAACTTTTAACGCGATAAATCGGAAGAGCTTTGATTTTGTGGTGATCACATTGTTTCACCATTTGGTTTCAGTCGCTCATATGCACATTTGCAGCTCTGTTTAGAGGTTTGTGAATTGATTTTTTTTTACTTGTCTTGGGGTTGTTCTGGTAAATGACAGACATATGGTGTCGCAATACCATATTCTGATTGGTGCAGTCAAATGAGGTACGTGTCTGAACAAAACACGCCGCCAATAAACGTGAAGCAGAGGTGCAGATGCGAACGTCAGGCATTGGAACTAAATGGTGCAAAACTGTTTTGGCGTCAGAGTCGTGGCTGTGTAAGGTCGTTACTATGGTAATTATTTACGGACCAAGTATCACCGGGAACTATTTGCTGGTGGAATTTATCATTTTATTGACTCAGTGCCGTGGAGCTGTGTCCGTGGCGTGCTGCAGTCCAACCCGAGCATATCGACAAGTGCCAGAAGTGGTGTGATAGTAACACGACCTTCCTCAACGCTGTTAAATGCCAGAGCGCCACATTGCGAGGTCGGCGACCGCGGTTAGAGATGCAAGATGGTCGCAGCTGTGACAACCGCGCTTCTCTGTTTCACAGGCCTCTCGCACAAACATTTTTACAACGCCGCCAGCAAACGTACTTCACCATATAACAAGAGCCACGACTTTGTCGCGAAAAGGTTTTGGTCCTACTATGTTTCAGTGCCTCGCGTGGACATCTGCAGCTCAGCTTCATGGTTATTGGCAGCGTAACACATCTCTCATTTGACAGTGCCAATCTGAATTAGATTATTGTCACTCCGTACGTATGCAATTTGCCAAGGCAAATTAGAGTAAAATCATCCAATCACAGATTATGTATTATAGAGCTGCACATAACGCATTGGAACCAAATGCTGCAAAAATCTTTTCGCTATTAATTCGTGACGTTACTTATAACACGTTGAAACTCGTGCAGATATCACTGTTGCAATTTCTAATACAGAAACATTATGAGAGTAATACTGTAACTTTAGTGTAAAAACGATAAGTTACCATCCTTAATAATTAGGGACTGGAAAATTTAGCGAATTCAATGACATGTAGACTAGAATCAACTATTCTATGCATACACAAGCCGCGACTATTTGACCACTAGCAGCTACTCAGTGGAACAACAGACAATGAACGAATAGACGGGGCTTGAGTATGCATAGTACAATAGATTCTAGCCTACAGGTAATTGAATTCGCGAAATTTTCCAGTCCCTATTAATAATGAGCAGGGAACCCAGATTTTAAGGAAAAGATTTTTGCAACACTTAGTTTCAGTTCTTTATCTGAACATCTGCAGCTCTGCTTCATTGTTATATACAGCGTGTCTTTGTGTAGAAACGTCACTTATTTGGCTGTACCAATGAGAATAAGGTTAGTGCGACACCACACGTCTGTGATTTATGGGTAGAATTACCAAGACACTGAGAGTTTAAATAATTTCAATCACTGACTACGAAACACAGCTGCAGCTGTTCACACAAGGCGTTGAAATACGTTGGTGCAAAAGTCTGCACAACAAAATCACCGGCTCTCTCAATTAGCATACACTGTCGCTTGCATTGGCGAACGCTTTTATCCAACAATTAAAATTTCCGAGGTAGCGTGTTCTATCGCAAAGGCCTGTGAATTTCACGTTATTATTAGTACGGACAGGAAAATTTCGCGAATTCAATGACCCGCGTGAGAATCCATTGTTCTATGCATACCCAAGACCCTCTATTCGTTCTTTGTCTTCTGTTCCACTCAGTAGACAAATAGTCATTATGCACGAGAAAGTTTATTCTAACATGCAGGTCCCTAAATTCGCGAAATTTTCTGTCCCTAATTATTAGAGAGCAGATTGGACTGCAAGTTACTGTATACTCATCTGACTTTTGTTGTTGGCCGGCAGTTTGTATGGCACGTCTGAAAGACTTTTTAAACCAATGATATAAAGTCAACTGTAAAATGGCCACTATCTTGCAATGCAGACACACAAAGATGCGAAGGCCTGGGGCCAATCACGTCGCGAAATGTGTTAGGGTGTGTACAGGCCAGTACATTTTAGCCTACCGCTAAATATTAACGCAAAATTTGCACGTTTCTACCAGTCGAATGTAAAGCAGTTACGTAAATGACATCACTTAATGACCTTTGGTCACAGATTGCGTTCAAGAATGCACAGATTAATGCCGTATAGTTTTTTCCTAAATAATATTGCAAATTTTGGATGTCTCTACCAATAAGCCTACTTTCGTTGATGGTGATGTGCGTGCAAATTAACCCAGAAAGTTAGACGTACAATATGTCGTGTACTTCTAGAAATAAGTACGTAATATATTTGTTTAACTGAGCTGCTTGCTTGGTAAAAATCAAAGTTGGGATGAAGATCTGTCAAAATACCAATTAGGTTACAAATCAGGTTTTAAATTATCGAAATAATACAAAAAATCTTTATTTATTCATGTTATAGTACCTTCTGAAATGGCAGACCTGCGAAAAAACCCAGCTCTAATCAAAGGTTATGAGTTGAGCTATTAAAATATTGAATTTTAGTTTGAATATGTCAAATGTTTGCCGATATATTTACAAAAATAACAAATTGTCGATATTTTAAATTAAAACTTTGACGCGAAGAAAACTGTTTCAAGTGCGGGTGGCGAAATATGTGTATTGATAAAATTTGGAAAAGACTTTACCTTAAAACATCCCATTAGATCAAGAAATGGTCAAATTGTTGCAATTTTCAAAACTATTAACGCAGTTTCTGACCTCACTACGTTTGAAGAAATTGATATAAATTGTTCCTCAGATGCCTTGCGTTTAAATATTTGCGTCATTAAAAACATATCACAGCATAAGTGAAGAAGTCGCATAACATTAATAAGTAGACCTATAGGCTATCTATATGTGTTCCGAATTTCACGAAATTGGAAAAATTGTTCCTCAGATATTTCGTTTGATCAAGGCCTCTTGTTTGTCACGAAAAATAAAATAAATAAATAAAAAATCTGTGTAAATTTGTGTTTGAAAAACGGTGACTCGTATTCGTTGTTATGACGCAACGATTCAAACTGCTGCGAGTTCAGGTGTCTGTCCTTAAATAGATTGGCGCATGTTATATATTTTATTTTTAATTCATGTACCAACTTCTAGGGACAGAGAATTTCCTGACTTCTAACATGGACTTGACAGTCCTATGCATATTACAGCCCCCGCCTTATAACCCATTCACATTCGAAAGGTAACAGACAGGGTTCCTAATTTACATTTTCGTTATTGGCTCAGTGACTTACAGGAAGTGTCAAATAAGTCAAAGATCAATTGCGAAAGTGACGCAAACTTACAGCTGATGTAGTTCTAGTTTATGCCCAAATGAAAACGCGAATTTTTCAGGTCTCTAGGTATATGTTATTGGTAGGGCTGGGAATATTTCGCGAGTTCAACGACCAACATGCTAGAATCCATTATCCTGTGTATATCGAAGCCCTACCATTTGTCCATTACCTGCTACTCATTCAGACAGCAGACAATAAACTAATAGACGGGGCTTGAGTATGCATAGGACATTGGATTCTAGCATGCAGGTCATTGAAGTCGCGAATTTTTCTGGTCTGTAATATGAATAATATTTTTAATGGTGAAAAGACGGCAACAACGCGCGAATGTTAGTTTCTGTCATTGCAAAGCCAGTCGATATTTTTACTCGTATAGAAGCGACTGCAGGCCGCCATTCCATCAGATATCAACAAAGACTGTAGCATCTCCGGGAAAAAGTAATTCGTCACTGTACGATGACCCCGTGCTCATGATGGTCGCAAGGGGAAGGGAGGCTGATAACACCAGTGTGCCAGTGTTGCCGCGGACAATCGCGGCACAGAACCCGGAAATACGCGAGTCTCCTTGTCTCATCGCAGACATATCCTGTCGCCCCGCGGAGTTTAACCAGGCCAGCGTCGCCATCAGCAGGTCACAGGCCTTGCAGAGGCGAAGCGTGGCTACAGAGTAGCTAAGAGTGTAGAAGCGAATTGCCATAAGTTCAAACACAGAATAATAAATATTAAAAGCAGCAGCCAATAAAATTAAAGGTTTGTGACGTGGATTAAATGCATCCAGTAAACTACCGAATACACTTTCATGATAGGCACTGACTTGCTATTTCGTTTTTGCGTGCCTACTTACGTGTTATAATGGTAATTGTGTACAGACCAATTCGGAATCAATGCACGTTCATTTGTTAAGAGGCTGCGTCACCTATTTTGTTATTAATATTCATTTTCGTTTAATAAATGAAGGCTATGATGAATAACCGGCCATGTTTCTTTGTAAAAACATAACATTTTACTATTAAGACAGTATTTTTGGATGAAATCTGGTATAAGGAATCATTTAGTGTTTATTGTTTGGTGAGATATGCTTTTTTTCTTTAAAATTTTCTTAATTATTTCATAGTAACGCTTTAATTTTTCGAACGCAATGCACATACTGAAAGGTAAAGTAATTGGCTACGCCACTGTTGAAATATTATCAGTTAAATCATGATCTGGATGGAATTAATAAAAATTCATCTAGAGATGGTGAAATTTCGCGAATTCAGTGACCTGCATATTAAAATCAAATATCCTACGCATTCTCAAGCCCTGTATATTCGTTCATTGTTTGCTATTCCACTGAGTAGCAGCCAATGGACAAATGATCGGGACTTGAGTATGCATGAGATATTTGAGTCAGACATGCAGGCAACTGAATTCACGAAATTTCACTATATCTAATGATAATCAGTGAAATTGCCGCTTGAGGCCATGATCTATCGGTTATTTCAAACAATTGCAAATAACTAAAATATTTTTTAACCAAATTCTTTTTTAAAAAGTTGAGACTGTCTACATTCATACTATACACAATTTTACCAGAGTGTTTTTTTAAAATAATGTACCATTTGCTAGGAAAAAAATTATTTTCTTCATTTTCGCTTATTTTGACAACAAAATACGTAATATTTCAGAGGCAAAAATCTAAGAATCTGTTTGGTGCATTGCAACAGAAAAATTCATGTACAAACGATGATACATGTGTGTTATAACTGCCAGAACGAATTTTTGATATGTGTATTACTTTGCGTTAATTTTTTTTAGAAACCACTGCAAAACTAAAGAGCAAGGCCTTAACTGCGGTTTTTAATAATTCCCGATTGATAGGATCCTGAAATTTTCGCGACAAGATTTCTGCAGTAACGTTTTTCGACGGTTTATGTGCACACCTACATCTCTGTTTCGTGGTCAATGATTGAATGTTTCTAAGTTGGCCGCCTGTGTCGACGTATTTTGTGCATTCGAGGTTCAGAAGAGCGGAAGCGGTAAGGACGAGACAACACGCGGATCACGCCTGTCCCTAGTCTCTAGGCTTCGATTCCCGGTGGGGTCGGTCCTCGTATTTTCGTATGTGGGAATCGTGCCGGACGATGCCGCTGGTCGATGGGTTTTCTCGGGGATCTCCCGTTTACCCCGACTCCTCATTCCGGCGCTGTTCCACACTCACCTCATGTCACCCCTCACCAGCGCTGAAGACCTCGACGTTAAGGCACGGTTCCAGTCGCCATATTGAATTAAAATTTTTTTTTTCCTATTTTGGAATTCTGGGAATAAATATGTGAAACCGGTGACTATACCGCAAATTATATTTACTTTTCTCTACACTACAAGCATGGCAATTGAGTAAGTAATGTATAGTTACGTCGCAATCATTCGGGCAAATCGTGAATATATAAAAAATTGCCACACACATTGCGGTGTAATTATATGTTAACAACTAAGTCGCAATGTCAGTACTATAGCGCAGTGTGAATAGAATTTGCGGTACAGTCACATATTTAACTGTTTTCTTATCATAATTTAAAAAAAAGTGAAAAATAATAAAATTCAATATAGTGACTGAAACCGAGCCTTAAACGCTGACCAAAATCTCTCACTCACTCACAACACGCCTGTATGAATCTTTCAGAAGTGACTCTGTTATTTTATAAGGTATTATTAACGACAAAGCTGTATTGTACACGCTAATATTTGCAAACCATTAATGGACCATAAAAACTCTCCTTTTTTCCATTTTCGACCGCTATAAAACATGCTTGGAAAGGACTAGTAGGTTGGTGATAATTGGGAATGTAGAGAACACTGTTACTGGCGTCTTTGCACAATATAGGTCTATATTGTCTTTAAAACCAGAATAAATGACAGTCCACAAATGTGTTGATAATTTAACTAAAAGTTAAACGACTCCACAATTATGTCTGATAGCCAAATTTTAATCACCCAATAAATTAATCTATATTGAGTTGGCTGCATTAAAACAGAACCTACATCCTTGCAATAAATATGTCGATAGAACCTCTTTAATCAATGATAGTTAGAGGTACGTAAATTTCGCAGATACATTCCATGTCAGTTTGAACGCCAATTATGTATGCTTCATTGTCATGTCTGTGACTTGCTGGCGGCTGTTACAAAACGCGTTTGACTACTGCAAGCCAGTAGTAAATAAAGAAACAATGCGAAGTGCTATCGCTTGCTACCTGCTTGTACGGTTATAAGCCAATAGATAATCGATTGTGGCCAGTGGGTGTATATGACTGACAAGTCTAGGCTGCTGCTAGATGAATCCGCGAAATTGACGTACCTCTAATGATAATTTCAACTGGAGAACAGATAACTAGGCACATTCGTTTGAGAATAAGCTAGTCTTCAAACATGTGTACACTACACTAACCCATATAATTGTTATAACGTTAGAGCCATGAACGTTTCGTGAAAAGAATTTCGCCCCAGTTTGTTTCAGCGCATTACGTGTTCGTCTACAATATGTTACGTAGTAAATTGTTGGATGGTTTAACTGTCAAGTGTCTTGGGGTTCTATTTGCAAATGACAGAGGCGTGATATTGCAGTATGCTTACTGTGATTGGTGATTGCCAGAGTTAAATAAGAGATGTCACTTCACTAAGATACGCCGCCAATAACCATGAAGCAACGCTGCGGATTTTTTTTTTGTAAGGCACTAAACAAACAAACTGGGGCAAAATTCTTTTCACGATAAGTTTATGGCCCTAAATATAGTTTATCAGACACGTTTTGCCCATATAAACGTCAATAATAAATATAGATTGCAGTTAAATAATCAAATCTACCATGAAAGCAACGTATTGTTGACGATACAATACTTCTGTTGAAATAGTAACAGCAATCCAGTTCGGTTGTAGGTACTATCTAGATTGTTCTACAACAATCTGTTCTGTAGAAGGAGCAAAGAACATATTTAGTTTTACAGAACATTTTGTTGCTTCTACAAAACCTATTGTTACAGGAACAATCTAAATAGTACCTACAACAGAAATGGATTGCTGCACATATTTTAACAATACATTGTTAATTTTTATAAAGAAAATGTTTAAAGTAGCAAAATGGTACTAGAAGTTTCATTTTAATCAGGAGATTATAGGGAGACACACTGAAGCATTTTTTTTATTTTAATCATAAGATGTAAGTTAGTAGTTTGTCTCTATGGCAAAGGACGGTCCATATATCAGAGTCTTCTCTCCATATATCCGCGATGCACAATTCTTTGCTCAGTGGTTGTACTCGTCACCCGCCCACGGAAAGTTGGTTTGGGGGAGGGAGTGGGTCAAAGTTTGAGTTCTAGAGTCGGGACTTAGGGACTTAAGAGTATTTTGTCTATTTTATATAGTACTGAATAAGGTAAAATAATGTTTACAAATTAAATCAACAATTATAATACTGAAATATGAAGAAATTAAATGAACTTTGTAGTGCGAGGTATGGCCACCGGTGTGGCGACAATTCTTAGTAGGGCGGTCAGAGACATAATCGCATGGGAGGCTGCCCGTTTGGACGGGACTTGCGAGCAGGCTACAGAGGCGTGAAGACATGCTGCAGGGTAGTCGAGCCGACCCGCTGCTCTCAACACTGCGAGTGTAGCGCCTAATCAGCTGGACATGCGTGACACAGACTGATAAGGGAAATTGCGGGTGTCAGGTGGGATCGATCCATGGCGGGATCAGGGCAAGTCAGTCGAGGAGTCACTCGTTATTGATATCGAGAAGAGTCGCTAGCGAGACGTTTTATCAGTGTTTGCTAATAACACCCGTATCTACGTAAATAGTTATCCTGGAATATGACATTGCTTCAGAAAAGGTTAAAAAAAAAAAAAAAAAAAAAAAAAAAATTATTTATAGACTCCACTTTTGACTTTAATTTTATTAAATTTCATTAAAGAAGGAAAACAATACTGAATACAAATCTTAACATTTTTGGGCTTGGTCGTCTGGTCTCCATAAAGTGACGGAGAAAAGTATTTCAGGGCTCTGTAGTTCATTCCTATGGCTTTCGAGACGTGTAAAATAATAATGCCTTGTTACGGAGTTTTGCAGTGATTTCCAACATATTTTTTTTATTGCTACCTAATACTCATATTAAAATTTAGCTGCACAGTTTTGACACTTTTATGTTATAATTTGTAGCTGAATTTTTTTGTAAAATTATGCTGAACGGTTTTTTAGATTTCATTACCCAAAGTACCACGTTCTTCGTCGTGAAAATAAGCAAAAATGAAGGAAATTATTTTTTTTTTTGCTGGAGAATGGTACATTATTTTTAAAAAAACGCGTCCACAGTATTGTGCATCGTGTGATTGCACATTGACTCCAATTTTTTCAAAACTTTTAGTTAAAAAATTTTTGAGCTATTGGCACCAGTCTGAAAAAACTCGGGAACAAGCCCTTAAGGCAGTTCAAGTGTGAAATTTATAATTTTATTTGAGTACGAAATTATGTGAGTTTTGTAAACATCATTTGAGACAGCATTTTCCTCTTATGGAAAAATTTTTAGTATGCATAGTATTCAAATAACGGCATGTTGAGGTCAAAATATGCACTACCACTGGCGCATACAACTAAGGATAACTATCACACTCACTAAAATTAAATTATTTATTCTAAGATTAGATGTCGCGGCGTAATGGACAAAAGTTATTAAAACATGAAAAGACGCATATTCGTATTTTTCAAATATTGCTGGAAGTAATGTTTTTAATGTCGAAAATTATCGACATCTTATGTGCACTAAAAACGAATACCATTTTATTTCATTCAAATATTTTGTTTTTGACCAATAGTAGCATTCCTCCTGATTACAACGATACCAAGTTTATACCAATGCGAATTGTCGACTCGATGTGGTGTATGTGTGCAGTAACAAGTGCGGGTCTCCTGCGACGCGACGATTTCTTACGCTCGCCTTTCTTACGGGGTTGAAGAGCTCAAAACGACGTAACCTCATCCTTCTACGAGCGCGCACCAGCCTTTATAAAGTATCTGCGACCACGTCAGCTGTCTATTTACGTGGTTCCGAGCGTATATTCCGAGTTTCATAAGAATATGAGAGAGTGCTGATATTCACTAGTCTTGAATAGCCTTAAGGCTACCTCTTGTTCGCTCACCACTTTCCTCGTCGCACAAGACGCTCAATTGGGGCCTGTTTTACCTTCGAACACTTCTCTTGAGTTATAGGATGAGAGAGTCACATGCAGAGTCATCTCTAGTTTAACTGTGCCAATGAGAAACATGTTATTTGTACCCCACGTCGATGACGCTGAGAGTTAAAAACATTCAATCACTGAACGCAAAGCAGAGCAGCAGATGTATACGTAATGAGGGCCATGAACTTCTCGCGATAGTAATTTTGTCCCAGCGTGTTTCAGTGTATTATGTGCACATCTACAATTCTGATTCACAGTCAGTGATTGGATGTTTGAAATCTCACGTGTCTTGGGGGTTTACTTGTAAATAACATACATGTGGTGTCGCAGTAACCTTAATGTGGTTGGCACAGTTAAATGAGAGACGTCGCTTCACAAAGACACACTGCTAATAACTATGAAGCAAAAATGCAGACGTGCGCGTAAGACACTGAAACAAACTAGGCAACATTATTTTCACGAAATGTTCATGGCACTACACATAGGACATTGAAATACGTTGGCGCAAAATTCATTTCACCGAATATCAATAGCTAGAGCCACGATTTTATGGCGAAAAGATTTTTGCATCATTTGGTTTCAAAGCCTTATGTTGACATCCGCAACTCTGTTTCATGGCTAGTGATTGGAAGTTTTAACTGTGACTTGTCTTGAGGTTCTACTGACAAATCACAGACGTATTGCGTCACAATAGTCTCATTGTTATTGGTGCAGTCAAACGAGGGACGTGTCTGAGCAAAGACCCGCTGCCAATAGCCATGAAGCAGAGCTGCAGGTGCGCACGTAAGAGCACTGAAACAAAATGTTGCAAAAATCTTTTCGCGACAAAATCGTGGCTCTGTCAATAGCTATATCGATTGCCTCTCTCTTTCTTGACTCGCTGAGCCTATCTTTACATCTCTGACGACCTACCTACCGTACTTATAATAACACCACGTCACTTTACCTATCGTTAGTACTATGAATATTTCTCGAGTTCATCGACCAACATACTAGAATCCATTATCCTGTGTATACCGAAGCCCTACAATTTGTCCATTACCTGCTACTCATTCAGACAGCAGACAATGAAGGAATATATACGGTGCGTGAGTACACATAGGACATTGGATTCTAGCAAGCAGGTCGTTGAACTCGCGAATTTTTCCTAGCCCTACCTATCGTAAATCGAGATCACTTGCTTCCCGACAAGTACTTTTCCAAATGTGTACCGTGTACAAAGACTCGGGATATACAAAAACAGATTTAGATAAAAGCTAAACTTCAAACGGAGAATAGTTCAGTATACGTCTTAAATTTTATTGCACTCGGTTATCCACGCCTTGCACTGTTTAGAGTTACCATAAATCTGCCAGAAACAATTATTGGAACACGTGCTTCTTTATCATAGAAGTAAAGTAGTTCCGTAGCAGAGCAACAGTCAAATGAACTAAAGAGTTAATAACTGTTGGGAATGGAAAATTTCGGTGTTTCAGTGATTTGTCTTGAACTCTTGTATATTCCTGTTGTTTACTTGACTATAATGTTGTTTGAAACTCGTCCGTGGTGACTCAGACCCAACAGCAAACCTGTATGACAACACTCTCGTGCACCGTGTCAGCTGTATAACTGGCTGCTCTCTCGAGCAATAATTCAGTAATCAAGTATCTGAAGAGAGAGTTTGCACAGGTCACATGTGACCATGGGAATGGATCCTTGTTTAATTGTTCCGGTCCTTCTTATAACTAAGCCTAGGTAACACGGAATACAGTGGAATTTATCCTAGACTCTAAATCAAAATCAGTGATATTTTCAATGTTTCAGTAACTTGCAAGGTTTTTTTTCTGGGGATCGTTGTTTTGGTTATGTTGACTGATGAAAAGTGACAAAAAAGCAGATTGGTGTAACCTATTCAATTAGTAAATAAATTTTTACTCATTTATCGGTACAGATTCTACTACTCTACGTGTTATTTTAAAACTACAGTTTAAATCTGTAACTAAAATATAATATCAACAATTTCACATTATCGTAATGTACTGGTAATAAATGTTGTACCAACATTTTCACAGCAAGCGTGCCGTTTATTTTTTTTATTGTTGTTTAAAGTGAATAATGTGATTTGATAAGTTACACTTCAATTAACATCAATATTTAAAGTAGACAAATATTGTAATACGTATTCTCAGTGTTCGACTGTTGTGGATATTTAAGTTTTAGTAATGTTAAGTTTCTCTTAAAGTTATGCTGTGTTGAAAAAAATCACAATTTAGAGCAAACATCAGTTTTACTACTAAGAATACGGTGTACAAAGGTAACACGCATGACTGGTAAACAATAATAAATAATATTTAAATTGCGACATGTGCATCGAATGTTTACAATGAGCTGGTGGTTAAATACGGTAAATAACTTATGTGCTAAAGTTCGTGGGTTCAAATCACGCTGGTAGTTCTTAGGTTTTTAACTTTGGTGCATGCGTTTCTTGAACTTATGACATAAATTAGAAGAAAAGCAGAAATTACATTTAAAGTAAAATCACGTATTTTTCTACATCTAGGCAAAAAACAAAAAATCCTCAGCCCTCCAGACCTTCAGCCTTCTGTTGATGTTGACATTTTCTGTCAAAATTTAAGTTCTCCTGACCATGCACAACTCCATTTCTCATAAAAATAGTGAAATCAAGTAATACTGAAAGTTTGTGTTAAAATACTGAAATACTATGCAGTGATAAACGGAATAAAACGTATTTTTTAGTATTATATGTAACAATTACAGATTACAAAACATACAAAACTCTGCTATAAAGAAGCAAGTACATTTTCCACCCCCGAAAGGAAATCTCAACACCATGTATAAGCAAAACTGTAAACATATTTGCTAACTGTTGGCTCTGAAATTCAAACAATCACGCATTAAAATAAAAACATCTTTATCGTATATGCTCATTCCCATTCCAAAGTACAGAGTCCTTCACCGCCAATGTTCACTCCTGTCATCGTTAGAGGGACAAAAATCACTCTCCAAAGGAACAGGTGTCGCGGCAAACGTCGTACTACATCTTGGCAAGTTTTATTTGAAAGCACTGTAGTCCGGATCCGTTTCTGTCACTGCTAAGTGTGAGGCTGTTGTTGGCGCAGTGGTTAGTGCACTCGCCTCCCACCATGTCGATAAGGGCTCGATCCTCAGCGGGGTCGGTACCCGGACTTCTCGGGGGTCTCCTGTTTTCCCCCTCCCCATTCCGGTGCCATCCCCCACGTTATTCTTCGGGGCAGGTCGATGCCTACGGTCATCCAGTCATGAAGTCTGCATTTCGGGGAGTGGTATTCTGGAGCTCGTGTACGATTACCATACGATATCTATCTATGTAAGTGCCCAGATACTTACCCACTAATCATACCATTCAGTAATGTAGTAAAGTTACTACGATTAGTGCAGTCCAGTGGGAAGAGACATGGTCCAAATATACGAGGACAATTGTTAAATAAAAGCTTCTAGCGTATACATGTGGTATAGATGTCTATAATTTACTGGATTATTTCCGTGAAATGTATACGGCGTTAGTAGTAACGCTAACGAATGCGACCGTATTTTTTAAAGATTATTTTATCCTTATATACACCAGGTCCTGATATTACATTCCCTGGAGTCTTGTAGTTTACTTTGCTGGCTTGCTCCTCGACGCACGTGGGCAAACAGTAAATTGAAATGTGAAAATATATAGTGAACCTCTAGGTGCCCGATTATATATCAGTTCATTTTACGTTACTATCAGCTAAAATTTAAAGAGACTCGTTCGCGACGCAGTTGACGAACCGGCCAGAGTCGCCCTTATCGTTTCTCAGTTTCCAGGCTTCAAATACAGTAAAGATATTCAGGTACAATATCCTCGTGAGTTACCACCAATGAAATTATTTCATTGATTTGGAATGCACAAATGAATAGACATTTGTCAAAACTGAGTTTCTTGAATTTCACAAGCATGTAATTAATAAAATGATTATATTGTCGATAATTTAAACTCTCAAAACGGTCTAAAATTACTTCCTAGCATAGCATAATAAGGAAGGATAAAGGTCGCTAGGCCGACTTGTTCGGCGAAATGTTGTGTATCGTGCTCTCGCACATGTTGTGTCATCCTCTTGTGTGTGTACCTGTCAGGCTCCATAATGCTCTACAAGTAGTTGTGTATCTTATATTTTAATGTGTAACTAAAGAATAATTAGTTATACGGAAGAAAATGACATTAGTAATTATGTTTATCTAAGCTAACAATTCTGATGAATACACTGCGGGCTAACGCTACTTTGTGAAATGTCCGCTTCCTATAATGCCGACTTAAGCAGTACGACTTATAATTTTTTTCCCATTCGAAGCACACACATTTTAGTATAGGCGGTTCGGCATAAAGTGAGCACTCAAAAAAGCCCTGCTACAGTTGTATTTTCAGCCTATTCGTATCTTTTCGTGCGTAACGGCTAACGATGGGACATGTCTAACATCACTGGACACGTCACTTAATGTTTACGCATTTAAAATAAATTGTGTAGGCAGTGTGAATAGATACAGTTTAGTAAAAAAATGTTTTTTAATTATATAAAGTACTGTTATGTCACTTTCGGTTGGTTCTGTTACTGTATTGTTGTATTTAAATAGGAAACACACGGAATTATATTGCGTAATTTCGCTGCCAACCATGCAAGCAGTAAGGGGACTCTATGTAATGATTAATTACGTGTAGTGACGGCTAGTGATATTTTTCGAAAGGTTGAATTTTTAGTGCTCACTTTATCCCGATTGACCTATAGTTACATTTTACTGCTTAAATTCAGCAGTGGAACTCACAAAACTTAGCGAATCACAGACAATGCCGGTATTCAAATGAGCAATTATTAACTCTGCGGATAGCTGAAATTTTGCAAAACTTACCATATGGGTGTTTGAAGGTAAAAAATATATATATTTTGCAACGAGATGGAAATTTTCAATTGTTAATAGTGAGCATGGTTTAAGCGTCCTGTTTGTTTTGCCTCAAGTTCTTTTTATTTTTCGTGGCGGTTGGAATAATCCAAACAGTCTGCAATACAAAATTAGACGTGTGTGCCTATTGACTAGATTTAGGCAGGAACCTTGCCGTTGTATATATTCTATTATTTGCTACTCTTCTGCTTACTTCTTAAGTAAAGTTCTTACTACTTGAATTTTTAACAGTGCAAACCTATGTTTACTCTATACGAGCGCTTTGCAAGGAACGAGACTGTGACATGATGACTTGCGTTCAGGCAACGTGAACCTCTTAGTGAAGACTTGCTACTTGCCAGTTCAAGGTCGTCTGAGTCTATTCAAGAGCATTCAGCACTGTTTAACCTCATTCGACCCTATACAGGTCCGCCGCCAGAGTGTCGACAGACCTGCTTCATGAAAGTTATTGACGACGTCTTGGAATTGAAAGGGAGGCTGTTTCGACATCTTTCGGAAGTCATACCACATTCACAGGCCAAAGTGTCGCTTGATTAGTTGACTCTCTGTGATTGACGTGATTGAATGTCGAGACTGAAAGACCTAGTAGCCTACTCCCAGTTATTTGACCTCAGTCGTAGGAAGTGAATTGTACATTAGGAATTCGCATTTCTTTCAAACGGCAGAAGAATTCTTGAATGTCAGACCTCTGGTTATAGTTAATAGTCTTCATACTTCTAATAACGTTCTGCTTCTTAAAAAAACTACGTTTACTCTAGCTTGGGTTTTTACACCATTTAATTTGTCTATCTAAGAATGAGTTGTATTTTAAAGTATGAACTGTACATTTTCGAGAAAATTTGGTAACGGTATAGTAATCACACAGTCATGCTCGTATGTGTTTGGGCATACTTATTTGCACACAATACTCAAGTCATTGAAAAAAAAACAATCTAAAATATAATATAGCAGTGTGGACCGCACCGAGATAACATAAATTTGAGTGGTAGCATACTGTACATGCAAGTTCGACAGGTACTGAGACATATTTTATTTAACATACCCTTGCTCTCGCCAGGGTTCTGGAGTAGACAACACCCTTAAGCTCTCACATGAGCAAGTTGCATTTGGCCACATAAAATTGAAATTACGTAACAAATAACTGTGTGACAGGCCCATATGGTCGCCACCCCGATTTGGTATATTTAATAATTATCAGTGTCAACCATTATAAATTAATGTGCAATAATAACTATGTCTTGCGACCATTCATTCTCCTCGTCATTGTATCACGATCACATTGCAATAGTTCTCATTAAAATACCAATACTACACCAAGTTTTATGCTAAAAATAAGGAATTGTATATTATTTGTCTTTGTGAAGACGAGTGATAGAAGCAGGTGCACAGTGTGTCTTGGGGCCTCACCCACCCCCGCTCGAATCACCCCCTAGCTGGTCACGAGGGGAGGGGTCCAGCCAATGGCTTTGCTAGTTGTTACTGTGTTATAGATATGTAGTAATTAAGAGATCATAAATGTTAATCAGTAAATGAACCATTTTATGTAAATGAATGTAAATAGCGACGAGAAATTAAGAAATGATATAATAAATACGGTTCTGGCCGGAATTGTTGTCCTCGAGAGGCTGGGCCATCGGGTGTAAGCTGACTCCTGATTGGCCCAAAACGAACCGGAGCTTGCTGGCCAAGTGACGTGGGGTTTTTGGCGCAAATCAGGTACAGAGGAGCGAGCCGGCGTCGGTCCGGGACGGACGTGGTCAAACCGAGGAGGTCGTCGGTGAGTCGCGGCGACGGTAGGGCAGAGTGCCACCATCAGGCGTCGAAGCTAGGCGTCGAGACGCGGAGTATTGTGGGTCGAGGCGCCATCATCGTCGTTGTTTTGGGCGTCGGGACGCCATTAAGAGTTCGCCGAGTCACAAAGTACGTCGAGCCGAGACACCTCTGGTTTGTAATTGCAGAGAGACAGTGATTGCGAGGCATTTAATATTCTAATTAGTTGTAGGGACTCCGTGCGCGCGACTGTATTGCTTAAGAGCCATACCGACAAATCGACATCAGTATCGGTCCGCCCCGAGAGGACAGCGACGACGTGCTACCCGGACAAAAGACTTGCAACTTTTTCATTATCTAGTATCATAGTATCCAGAACTTGCACACTGCAACAATAGACGACCAAACACCCGCAGAAACAGTTTAAAAATAATACATTTATTAAATAACAACAAGACGAATGTCGTAACTGGTTTTTAGTTGGTTTGCAGAACGATGAAGGCAGGCGTGTTGAGTGTAGTGTATTTAGTAATACTGATGACTACAATAAGTTTTTTTGCTGCTGTTCGCACGAACTTTGGTGGCGAATATTTGAGGAAGTGAGTGAAAATAAAATGATCTAAGTGTTATGTGAAACGGGTTTCAAAATCACGTGACTGAAATCCATGAACAGAAGGCTGGTATTGAAAGAATACGGCTTGAAGTTTTTCGTCCGGGTCTAGTTCTACTCAACTCTTGATCAAGTTTCGGAACGCAGAAGTTCGAAGATACGGAAGCGAAAAAATTGCCACGAATATCTCGTAAGGTAAAGCTTATTTGCCAGTTGCGTGAACGGTTATCGTATCACCAGTTGGTGCAATTAGCTCAGTGGGTTAAACACCCGCCTCCCACTTAAGTGATCCGGGCTTGATTCCTGGTGAAGAAAATCTCCTAATTTTCATGCGTGGGAAACGTGTTGTCTTTGACCGGGGGGTTTTAACGACACACACCCGTTTCCCTTACCCACCTAACTCTGTTGCTGCACCAACGTAGGACAGAATATTTAAGAATACAGAAGTGAAAGTTGGTAGGACGGCAAACAATATCACAAAAATAGAAAAATGGCTTCACTGGCCAGCAAAATTGCGGGGAGGCTTAAGAAGCCTTCGGAGTCAAACAGACACGAGACTTGTATGAATAGCTTCGGGCAGCCTATAAGCAAAGACGTTTCCCGTATCAATTGAGCCACCACATCATTTCACGCCCGTGTTACTATTTTACCTAATCGTAGGACATCATTTCAGGCCCTTCTTCAGGGCTTAGCAGACTCCTTTGGGTGCCTAGACAGAAGTCAGCCATCGGGGTGTGATACCATGACCTTGGATACCATTCCTATACAAAAATTAGCCTTTCTATTTTATCAGTCATGGAGTACACTTTACAGAAACGAGATCCAGATTAAGAAAAACTGCTTTCAATACATTTTATCCTATATACGACCAACTTCGCGTACATATAAATACATAATAGCAAGTAGCAAGACACACAGTAGTGAAATTCAGGGGCGGTGTATTAAAGTAAGCATTCGGTGGTTTTTTGCTGCTCGAAGTTGTAAGGTCTCACAATGGGTTAACTGCATTCTGGGGAATGTTCTCTGTTGGTCGGAATAGGAAGATTTCACGAGTTTATTGCCCTCCAACAGTCCTCTGTTCATTCACGAGCCTCGGTTGCTTGCCCATTGGGCTTTGCTCCAGTGAGTAACCATTCTCAATAGAAACTAAGTGGCATAGGCTGCAGTACGTGTTTTCGTGCAGGTTTGTTTCTGGTTCACAATTCTCCAGGCCGTGTCTAATTAATGTGATACAGTAGCAAACAGCACAATTGTGGATGGAATTGGAGTAGAATTGTAGATTGTCTTGAAAATAATCGCAAAATTTTCTTGTCCTTACCACTTGTGCTAACTTTATTTTGACTGCTGCTGATTGACGAATCACATTACGCCATATTGCTGTCAACTCCCATCATATGAATTACTAGAGGTGTGCAAATTTTGCGTTTTCAATTGGACTATGTTTTGCATTAACAGACCAAGTGCCAATTTTTAGTTATCAATAAAACATGTTGTAAGTTTATTAGATTAGAAAAAAAATCTTCCAAAGAAGTATTTCAATACTACAAAGTCAACGTTTAAGACTTCATAATTATGTATTAAAATACATTTCGTAAGACCATCACATAACTTATAATTGGCACTTGGTCTGTATAAGCATAACACCGTCCAATTGATGACTGCCTATAATTGACTGCTCTATACTCAACTGAACGCACTCCGTTACGTAATTGACTCCAGACCTTCGTGTCTTTGGGTGCACGCGTTACAGGTTAGTGGGCATTGTAAAATGAATTCACATCATTAGTTTAAAAAAAAAGGTTCAGGCGTGGCACACGAACTGTCGACCGACGACAGAAGTCAGATAAGCCCACTGTAACTTCAAATCCACGCCGCTGCCAGTAAATAATGCGCAATTCGCAAATCTCTATCCATAGTGCATATATGGAGACAAGGAAGATACCTGGAAATGTTGACTATTAGCTATTAGCCAACGTGCTGTGCACTGTGCTGAAAGGTTGTATCGATATAGGCTAGTCTTTATTTTAAGCACTGTTCATCTCTTCAGTAGGCCCATTCAGGACTGTACTGTTAACACAAAACGTGTGCGATTTGTCCCAAAATTGTTCACACACATCACAAATATAAAATATCTCCATCCACTATTAGAAGGATAAAGTGGGCGAGTGAGAGATTTTGGTCAGCGCTTAACACCGAGGTTTTCAAGGTTGGTGAGACGTGGCATTAGGTGAGTATGGAGCAGCGTCGGAGTGAAGGGGCGAGGGAAACGGGATAAAACCCACCGATCAGCGGCATCGTCTGGCACGATTCCCACGTGCAAAAATAAAAAAATCCTAGGGTTGACCCTGCCGGGAATCGAACCTGGATCGCATTTGTGGGAGGCGAATGGTCTGACCATTTTTTTTATTGACAATAAAGTACTTACAAGTACAATGTGGACAGAGGCTCGAGTGCGCACGTAATTTTTGGTACAAGTTGTTTTACATGGTAATACACACAGGTAAAATGTACAAGTGCACAATGACTACATTACTACATCTTAGAAGAAAAATAAATACGGTCCATAATGTTGATATAAGACTTGGCTTTGTATCATCGCCCATCTAAGCGCTCGGAGATTATCAATGAATTCCCGTAATCCGAAAGGAACCGGTGTCCATTCGGCCAATGCGGTTCATAGTCGAATTAAGATAAGACAGTTTATTGGGGGCTATGTTGACTTGAAATATTTTCACGATTTTTCAGTGTTTCTACTCAGAGGTAGGGACCTGAAATTCTTGTGAAATATCTTCTCGCCCCCTTTATTCAATGCCTTACATGCATATCTGCAGCTCTGTTACATCATTATTGGCAGCGTGTATTTGCGCAGAACCATCATGTACTTGACTGTTCCAGTAAGAACAAGGTCACTACGACATCACTAGATATGATGGTTTATCGCGGGAATACTTGACTGTTTGCTGGATTTCAACACACGTTCAACTTACCAGAAGATTACTGGCCTTAGCTTGCACTTGGCGCTGTTGTCCTATTTGACTGAGCCAATAAGAATCCCGCTATTGTAATATCTATTAGTATGCAAACAGCTACGTTGTATGATAAGTATATCACCGAATCATATATGTTGCAAGAAACTACATTGTATTCAAGGATATGGTGGCACAAACTTTTTTCGCGATATACCACCATCTCTAGACATCACACATGTGATGTGCAGGCAGAATCCCAAGACGCTGACAGTTAAAATAGTCAAAGCAAAGACCATGGAGCAGAATTAAAAATGTCTGCCTAATGCATTGAAACAAGATTGGCCAAAAAATCCTTCCTTCGAAGATTTCCGGGCCGTATTTAAAAGTAGTCATGTATTTGTATGGAAAGTATTTTTGTATAATTTGGTTTAAATGCCTTATGTGCACACCTGCGACTCTGCTTGCTTAATGGTCAATGGTTGGATATTTTAACTATCACTTGTGTTGGTTTTCTCCAGGCAAATCATAATTGTATGGTGTCACAATAACCTTATTCTGATTGGTGCAGTCTACTGAGAGATGTGTCTGAACTAGGGCATGCGGCCAATAGTCACGAAGATAGCTGCCGATGCGCACGTATAACATCCAAACAAAATGGTGGAAAAATCTTCTCGTGACATAATAGTGGCTCTTCTCGTAAGGCTCGGGTAGGCTGTGCATGTTATAGTTTCGCTTCTGCACTCTTATCTGCTCTGTGACCTGAGCGACCGTCGCGTTATTTTTCTTCTGCGCACCTTCTGTGCACGAACTCTGACCGCAGTACCCATCAGCGGGGCGCGAGGTCAACAGCCAATCAGGGCCATGAGTTCAAACCTTAAAGTATTGGTGTAGCCTTATCAACAGGACGTCATACAGTGCATGGTGAAGCCAATCGGCTGTACGGCCCGTCCCACAGGAACAAGCAGCCAATCAGCGAATGTTACACTGTAACCAAATCAAAGGCCACAAAACTTAGCTTCTGCAGGCTACTGTACTGTACACCAGCCTACTCTGTGGCAATAGTTCGAGCAAAACACTGGCGACATATTTTGGGACTAGAAATGTTACGTGAAAACATTTTGTACAAAGATATTTCATTCCTTTCGTGCATATATACAGCTCTAATCCATTGTCATTGATTTTAAAATCTAATGGTTCTACCTGCAAATCAGTAAGCTTCTTTTGATTGGCAGAAATGACAACGACCTCTGCACAAATACATTCTGCTAATAACCGTTAGTTACATGGAACAAAAATGTTGAGAGATAAGTAATTTCCATTAAATGATCATAATTTACTAGCAAATAATGAGAAAAGTAGGATACTACGATCACACAGTAGACCGTGTCGGATATATTTAATGTCATGATATTTTGCGAGTAATTATGAAAACCAGAAATTCACAGTTACATATGCGACTTAAGTTTGTGTAGTACCTAAATAGGTCCTACTAACAAAACGAATGATTTTTACTGTGTCAAAATTGCGCGTTTAATAACTGAATTTGTTGAATTATGATATGGACATTACAAACGGGCGCATACGAATGTTTCTGCAGAATTAGTCAAATTTTGTGTGTGTGAGGGGGGGTCTCTAACCAAGAAAATTTGGTGAGTTGTGCATGCACCCGCAAAAGTTTCTGCAAAAGGAAGAATATAAATTGAAATATGTATTTCATTGGGTTTTAGACACTATCTTCCGATTAGGCTCGCGTTGAAATATGTACACTTTGTTTATTACGTATACCGCTATATTAATATTGACAACTGGCGGAAATATACAAATTGGCAATAGATAAAAATTGCCAGCCTTCATAATTACTTGCTTTACCTCTGATAGTTTATACAAATTGAAATAAAATTGTTTACTAATATTACGTTTCTTCTTTAGTTGAATAAGAAAAATAACGTTCATGAGTAATTCGCGGGTTCACTACCTGTATAACAGGCAGACCTCCAAGAATATCTGTGGACTCAAGTAGACAGCAGCTGCTTATTGGCTGTTCTCTGACATAGAACTATCGCATTAGTTCCTTCTTTATTATTGATTGGACGCCCTCCAGGAGGTTTCAAATATGTAACAAGTTGCCCAAAAGAATGCGTGAATTTTCCAGGTCCATACACCCTAAAAAATAGTTTGTAAATTTGCCACACGTGCGTATAGGAGCACTAATAAAGTAGGTATGGTAGAATAGTTTCCCAGACATCCATGGTAGCACTCGTAAATTGTTTATAAAACAGTCAAATGTATACTTGTATTGTAACAAGTGTAAATGTTTACATATTTACAAGGCGGAAGTATGGTAACTGTCACATACTGCGCTTAGGTTAATTTCTTCCTAAACATTTTAGGAAGTTTTTTTTTTTACAGTGTACACAACGTGAATGTAGGTCCTTCGTCTTGTTAAGTAACGGAGACGCCTAGAAGTAGGTCGAGTAGGTCGCCATCCTCTGTCAGCTAATGTGTAGGCTAGAAGAAGGCGCGCGGCGTCCCGGAATAAAGAAAATTCTCTAAGCGATGATGGAATCCAGAACGCGGCCGAGGTTACACGAGGGAAGAACAGTCGAGGGAAGAATGTTTCCCTCAATTGTCCGGCAGAGGAGCGGACACAGACGTCTGGCTAATGAGGAGTCTGACCCGACAGTGAGAGGAACGGCCGACGACGGACGTGCAGAGCGTCGACTCGTGGTATCAGCGAGTGGTGAGTGACGCATTTATCAACTACAGTAATTGGTAGAGACCGGAAGAATTCGCGGTGACAGAGGTATATTTATTCACGGCTAGCTTCAGTATCTCAGGTTATGTTCTACCTCTTGCAGAAATGTTATATCAATACAATACATAAAGTTTAACTAAAGAATAAGATCGTGTTGTCCATGTTTACTACAACACTGCTACAACTGTTTTTTTTTTTCATCATAAAACACTAAAATTTTTTTTCATAGGCAAATTAACATTAGATGTTGAAATTATTCACATCGTAGCATAGTATTTAAAACCTGTATCATATCGAGATATTTCGATATATTGCAACGGGTTCTCTAACGTGTTTACTACACTCAAAGTATATATGTATACTCAAGCAAACAACTGATGTCCATTGGTTGATTGATGTCACTGTGATACCAAAATGATTGGACCTACAGTTAGTTGTTTCATTTTATTGGCCCAGCACCCTCTAGGAGGTAATCACAGTTGTTTGAATTCTAAATTTTGCCCAAAAGAAAACGCGAATTTTTTTTAGATCTCTAGTAATTGGTAAACAATTTGTGGTAGGCTTAAGACGGAACAGCTCAGTTACTATACTTAGGACCCGGTAGTTTTCTCGAAAAAAATTTTGCAGCTCTTTGCTTCAGTGCCTTACGTGCGCACCTGCAGCTCTGCTATGTGGTCAGTGATTGGATGCCGTAACACCCAGCGTGTGGAGGTTAAACCAGCAAATCACAGACGTAATGTGTCACAGTTATCCATGTACTGATTGGCACAGCCAAAAGAATAATAACTCTGCACAAAAACACTCTGCCGATAATCATAAAGATGAGGTGCAGGTGTGCACGTAAGACACTGAAACAAAGTGAGGCAAAAATCTTTTCGCGAAAACTACAGGGCCCTATGCACATGCATGTAAAGAGTGCTCCACGTGGCCTTGCCGTCACGCACGCAGGGATACAGAAACGAAGTAGTTTAGTGGTGTTTTTGACAGAAGCGTTATCAATAGAGCCCACGATTTTTGGTGAAGATAATTCTGCAACAATTTGTTTCAACGCATGATGTGCACATATTCAGCCCTGCTTCATTGTCAGTGATTGGCTGATTTAACTCTCAGCGTCTAGGGTCCTACCCGCAAATCACAGACGTTTGGTGTCGCAGTAACCTTGTTCCTGTTGGCACAGTCAAATGAGCCACGCATATATTCTGCCAATAACCATAATGCAAAGCTGCAGATGTGCAAGTAATGCACCGAAACGAATTGTTGCAGAATTCTTTTCTCCAAAAATCTTGGGCTCTAGTTATCAATAAATAATTGGATTCATGAGTCTGTAAACACTAACCTTAAGTCTGACTGGCTGCAGCATGCTTCGGAGGATCTGTTGCTCAGGTCTCGTTCTGGCATGTTTGTTTGAATCTTTTTGACGGACATACAACCTGTTACATTTCCGTCTAGTGTCACCGTATTGGTGGTTCGTGAGCCTCTATTTCGCTACGCGTGTGTTGATTTTTCTTCTGTGGCCTTAGCTGCTCTTTGCTACTGTTCACGTCTGTCTCCGTACCCATCGTGTGGAGTGGAGGAGATTGGGCCTGGTCTTTCAGCAGCCCACAGATTTCGCCAACGATTGTGTTTACCGCCTTCTGCTCATGCAAGATAATATTTTTATTGGTTTTGACGATAATTATTTGTATATAGATAGGTTTTATGACAACTTTTGCCTCTGAAAAATTAATATTTAACTGACTATACACATACAATCATTAATTCTCATATTTCCAACAAAAGAAAAGTGAAATATATGCTGCCCTATTTCTCATATTTAGTGATATTAACTTTTACACCTAAACCAGAGAAGATATCAAAAATCTGTTAAGTAGTTTTCTTTAAAATGGTATTTGCTGTGATTGGTAATTTTCAAAACAAGAAGAAATTTTACGGCTCGTTAGACTACTTTCAGAAGGAAAATGCAAGCTTATGAGATCATCTTACTGTCTGTGTGTATGGCTTGGTGGGTGTAGGTGCGTGTGTGTGTGTCCCTTAAAAACTTTTGAACCAGTGGAACCGAATTTCATCCAACTTTGTACTTATATAGTACTTTGTAATCTAACTTGACTTTTGTATATTTCGTTCACGCCCCTTTCGTATTTTCAAAATGACGGCTATTTTAAAAATGTTTCGATCAAGCTAGATATCTAAGGAACCGTACTTTATAATTTCACCAAAGTTTGTACACGTTTACTACATACAAAACTGACTTTACATTTATGTATTTCGTTCATACTGTATTCATAATTTCAAAATAGCGGCCATTTGCATATTTTGGCATATTGTTACATATTTAGGAAATATTTTTCAGTGTTTCACGAAACTTGGTACACGTAGGCCTAAGCCCTATACTAAATATAATACTCACTTGAATAGTGTGTATTTCTGTCATCCTGTGTTCGTATTTTCAAAATGTCGGCCTTTTAAATAATTTTAGTGTGGTATGACTCATTTGATGAAATATTTTCAGGAATTTAATCAAACGTGGTGCACTGACTTGACATTTGCCTTACTCTTTCATCCTTTTCTAATATTTTAAAAACGGCTGCAACTTTTACATTTATGATAGAAAGACACTTCAGAACGTTTTTTCCTCAATTAATTAAACTGGGTACTCGAACATTACTTAGTTAGCTGACTTACCTTTAGTATGTTTCGTGTATCGCACGTCTAAATCAATATTGTATTATTCTCTGATTTCGTAAACGGTTTTAACTTTCAGGGTTAATTTGCACCCAATTGGAGGAAAGAATGCTTATCAGTTATGCTGGTAACTTACTGTCGCACCTGAAACCGTTTAATACGCGACGGATCGTAAAAATACCAACGCAAACTATTGATGTTGTAGGGAACACACTTTCGTTTCGCCAGACTTTCAACTACAGCAGAACATTTAACTTATACTAACATAGCTGTACCTCATCAGTGGCGTAGCAAGTAATTTTTTGGTGGGAGCGGGACTTTAACCTGAAAATAGTTTCACGATCACTGACCACTCCTTTAAAGAGGTACTCACCCGGGAAAATGTGAATTAAAAAATTCACAATAGTACAATTTTAGCAGTTTTTCGTAACGAAACATTGAATATTACAATGGTGAAAAATATTTAACATTTAATTTAATTTTAATTTTGTGTGGCTTAGGGAGGGGGTTAGAACCACCCCGCCCCTCTGGTTTCGCTCCTGTACCTTATGACTTCTATGAAATAATGTCATGGGCGTTTTACTAGCAGTTTGTGTATATCTCATCTCTTTTGCTACACATATGTGATTATTTCGCTCCATTATTTCTTTAGTTTCAGTCGGAATAAAAAGTAGTGTATGGGTGTATATATATATATATATATATATGTGTGTGTGTGTGTGTGTGTGTGTTGGTGTGTGTGTGTGTGTGTGTACAAATTATGTATATTTTGCGTTATAACAATATGTGGGTCACACTACGGTGAACCGGGTTTGGTTTACGATTTTTCTGTTTGGAGAACTTGATGTACAGTCATCATTTATCTGTGTGTTTTAAAGGGGTGTTCTTATTGTTCCTGCCCTTGCATTCCCGTGCTGCTCCGCCATCACTTCACAACATTTTCACGAACTTTCATCGTATCGCTGTTTAGTGTTCAATAATTTTTTTTGTACTCTACAATATGGCCACATTAATGGTTATACTGAATCCCAAAACACTTTTTTTTTATGCTCAGTCTTCAATGGTTGAAGGCAAAATGAGTAACGCAGATTCTGTAAGACTTAAACCTGCGTGGGAAAATTAGGATTTCAAGGTTCAGAATAGTGCTATTTAATAATTTTGTGTATTCAAATATTGATTATACAGCTGACAGAAATATTAAAATTTTAAAGTTAGAAAATGCGTTCATTTAATCATTTTGTTATTAATAATACTTTCTTCTGTTGTTTTTATTTAAACAATTTATTACTAACAGGAAATGGTAAAAGTGGGTGTGTGCCTCATGGACTCCTCCTTATTCTGTGGTTAACTCCCCGTATTTTAAATAATGAATTGTGCGATTTTGTGTAGCTAGGGACAGGAAAATTTTGCGAATTCGATGACCTGCATGTTAGATTCGATTATCTTATGCATACTCAAGCCCCGACCATTTGTCTGTTAGCTGCTACTCAGTGGAACAGCAGACAATGAACGAATAGACGGGGCTCGAGTATGTATAGTACAATGGATTCTATCCTGCAGGTCATTGAATTCGCGAAGTTTTCCTGCCCCTAGTTATAGCAATATAGTGTATTTAAGGTACGGGCACTCGACACGCAAACGTTCCCGCAGCCAGAAGCGTCTGATTAGCTGTATCTCCGTACAGTGACGTTTATTACCTCCACGTGTCTCAACATTACGGCGGGTGCAGCTACACAGCTGAACACAGAAACCTAGCTCGTACACTTGATGACAGTAAACACGTGTTGTAGCAGTCGGTGGATTGTTGCCAGGTAGGACTGCAGTTGTCACGAACTGTGTAGGGTTGTACACTGGTTGATGCTGCATCCACTGACACGCTGGTCTGCAGGTGCCGCTTACAGTCACTGATTTCTGTTAAAATGAATTCTGTACCAATTCAACTGGATGTAGTTTTTTTGGACACATTTCACGGTGACGCAGATGCCTGTCTTTGAAAGCCACCAGTCGTGCACTCCTACTGCACGACTGTTTCAAAGATCATATTCGTACAAACTTATTTCAACGCATCGAGCGAGGTGGCACATCGGTAACACGTTGGACTCGCATTCGGGAATACCCGGGTTCGATGCCCACCTGCGGCCATCCTTGTTTCGGTTTTCCGTGGTTTCCCGAACTCAATCCAGGCGAATGCTGTAATGGTTTCTTAACAAAGGTCGTGGCCGTTTTCTCTCCCAATTTCTGCCATTGTACCAGGTTATGTGTGACCATGTGTAACGACCTCGCTATCGACGAGACGTAAAACCCACGTACACATATAGTCTATTAGCGTAAGTTCATTGAAAAATAACAAATGTTTTTGTTTCACTTTATTTTCGGTAGAAAATGTAACCTCGGCATTCTGTTTGATATTTATTTTGTTATATATTTGTTTACGTTGACGCAAGCAGAATCAGCTTATCATTTCCTTACTCTTTCGTTCAAGTTTCTTCAGAAAACCTTTTCCGTTACTAAATTATTTCTCTAGGTAAAATATGCAGCACGAGTTTGCGTCGCCCGAGGACGGTAATATTTCAAAGAAGACGCAGCAGGAACTCGTCGCTGGCGGCAAGTGTAGGGTGTATCGCGTCGCTCTATTGAGGAAACCGCTTTACTCCGAGCCAACAGCAAATACGTTGTAAATCGCAGGTCTTATCATTATGCACCATTTTTCCAGCAAGCAACCAATGAGAAAATGTTTAGGGGCAACATACCCTTGAAAACATTGCAGTTTCTTACAACATGGCGAATTACGTCTGTCGCAACGTAGTTCTCTGCAGACAAACAACAGGCATAAAAAATTACAATAGCGGGATTATTATTGGCTCAGTCAAATAGGACAACAGCTCCACGTAGGCTATAAGAGAACCCCAGTAATAATCTAATACGCTGAACGTATGTTGAAATCCAGCAAACAGTCAAGTTTTCCCGCTATAGACCATAATCTCTACGGATGAGTATTTGGTTTCTGCTCGAGTGTATAATATATCTGTGAAGTCTAGCCTACAAGAAAGCAAACTCGTCAATTTGTCCTATCTGTACTTATAAGTAGGGCGTCCCTTTTTCGCGAAAACATTTCAGCGTATGAGACATTACTATATTTAGCGAACGGGAAAATTCTCGGGTTTACTGCTATGTAGGCTAGCCTCCAGGAATATTTTTGTTCGCAAGCACAATGCTTAGAGACACTGGTAAATCGTGGGAAAAGTTGTTTGTTTGCTAGGCTCCAACAAGCTATGTATAACACTGAAGGTTTTGCAACTATATTGGCTATAGTTTGTATGAAGCGCTGTGTCCCTCTTCAACAGACCCAATTAGAACTGTACAGTTTTAACACAGACCGTGTGTGATTTGCCAGAAAACTGTTTACACCTGTCACGACTGAGATACTACAGTGTATTGCAGACTATGTTTAATATTTTCGCGATTTTC
>PNEQ01087333.1:0-30302 GCA_003012365.1 Medauroidea extradentata | reverse complement strand
TTTTAGGGTTCATTTGTATTATTTTTGTTTAATAATGCAGATAACTACAGTAAATTAAATTAATATTATTAATATACGCAGCATGTGGTTTGTCTAATTTTAAATTTTATGGATGGATTCGATGTAAAATTAATTAAATACAATAGTGTCACCAACTTCATTGTGTTACATTACTTGTCAATAATACTTTTGAATCAAGCCGTTTTTAATGGATTTTCGTTTGATTTTTTTCTCCTAGGTTCTATGAGAAATGTTTGTTGCCAGAAATTGTTGTTCCAATGTACGGTCAACGTTTCCTAAAAAGCGACATAAGGGAACCCTCATACATTCAGGAAGCAATTGCTTCCAAACATCTGGAACTTCAAAAATGGCAAACACTTCCAGTTCGGCAAAATTCCAAGGCACATGATTTGTGTTCAATGCTATGTCTCGCAAAGTATTTTAGTGTTTAGCTGTACTGTATTAACATTTAAAAGGTCAGAGAAATGCGATGTAAAATAAGTCAAATATATTTACAATTACTTATATTCAGATTTAGAATAAAAATGTGTTTTTAACCATGGACATACACCTCTGTGAGTTTCCTACGAACATTTTATTTAAAGGCTGTTCGTGGTAAAGTGAATACTTTCAGAGCCCTAGTTACTTTTTTCTCTCGGCCAATTTTTATATTTTTACCACTTGTTTATGCTATACATCTTCACGTGACTATTCAACATAGTGTATACTGACCTTCAGGAAACAAAAAAAAAAAAAAAAACCTTTATTGAATAAAAAAACTGTTAACAAATAATGTCTGGTTTTTTTTCTGTACTTGCATTTTATTTGCTCTGAGTGATTGAACTCTTCATAGTTACCACAGATGGTGAAACTCGATGTGCAGCCACCTCCTCGTGGTGAGTTCTGGGTTTTGTTCTGTCAGAACGGGCGAATAGCTGTACAGCGGCCGTGAAAAATGTGGCGAATTACTATTTCTAAAATATTGGACATCCGATAATTATTGAAATATTGATAATATTTCTAAGGATTTTACATGATTCAACCATAACATAAAGATCGTAAACTATCGTGTGTTAATCACAAAAATAAAAAACATAATATGTTGTATTTTGTTTATCTCTATAAATTAGTATTCGATGTGGGACCGGAAGATGTCAACCAATTTTTAACTTTACACAGTTTTTCTTCCTGTTAGAGGAGGGAACTTTTTCGCGCTGTAGCACTTAGAGAAAAAAAGTTTCTTATATTTAAAAATAAATCAAAATATTAAGTTTGCCCCTTTTTTTTCTACATTTTGGCATCGATGCGCGACAGGACGACTTCAATCGATTTTTTTATTTCTTTACACAGTTTTACTTCTTATTATAGGATGCAACTCTTCCGCACTATAGCAGTTAGGAAAAAAAAGTTTCGTCTCATATTTAAAAAAGGACAAAAATACTATATTTGGTACTTTTTTTATTAACTTTGGCATCGATGCACGATCGGAAGATATAAACTGATTTCTTATTTCTTTACATAGATTTTATTTTTATTATAGGAGGCAACTTTTCCGCACTATAGAACGTCAAAATAAAAAAAGTTTATTTTTTTCAGCCCATCATACTATCTAGTACTCAGTCCCTACTTGAGTAAGAACTTCAACCTGTCCGCAGTACTGTGTAAATCCTCGGAACACGAAATCCAGGTATTCCCGCCAAGGTCGCTTCCCTCTGCTCCGACCTCTGGCAGCCAGCAGGCACGAGAACACAATGAGAATGAGCTGAGGGGAGGGAGACGGTCCACTCCCCACTACCACTAGACATGTGACTAACACGTCACTGCATCTGGCACCGCCCTCGCTCCTTAACCACGCCTACTTGTGCCATCCAGCACGTGGTGAGACAAGGCGGTCGCGGTGAAGCCAACCTCGAGGACTTCTCTTAAGATTACGTAACTACCTGAAAAGTAATTTCAGGATTCTTTAATTCGTCCTTGAAAGCTGGTAAATAAATAAAACTTGTTTCCAAGTAATTATCCGTATCTCCCAAACCGTTTGAGATATCGAGGTGGTTTTTGCTTTAAAATGAAGCTTACGTATATATCTAAAAACAAAACTTTAAATATAGGGCCTAAGTGGGTGAAAAGCTGGAAAACTTTTTTTTATAATGAAACATGCTCTTTTCTTTGAAGTTTGCGTACGTTAATATTTACAAACTAATTTAAGGTAATTCGCAAATTAAAGATATGCAGAGAATATAGTACCACCATCAATTAATACGTAATTAAAAGTCTATAGTACACCCGGGCTAAGCCGCAGCGGGACAGCTAGTAAGCTATAAAATCCTGGCTGTAATAGCATAATTACTGTACTGTGCTGCGATTTGTGTCACATTGCTTAATCCCTTGTATCTGAATGTACAGTATGAGATTACCATTGTCTTCCTGCTTAAAACTAAAAAATGTAAAAAAAAAAAAAATGTGGTCTACTATCGTCTTTCCGCAAGCCCGTCATATATGACCCTACATGCAATACCAACTATCTCACAATATGTCTTTGTCAGATAAATGCAATTTTACCTACATACTTTCAGATTTTTGGATGACTACAGTGTAATATAAACACAACACAAAATATGTTGATATTGCAAACTTCTGTTGTTAATCTTCGTGCTACATAAAAAACAGAAATGTTAGTCTTGCACTAATCATTACTGGTATGCGAAAAAGATAAAAACAAAACATTTTTTTATGCTCGGAATTCTGTTCTTGGTTATATTGGTATAGCAATATGTAGTGAAAACTTTCTTCCATTTTATCACATTCATTATTCAAAAGTGTTGATTTTTTTAGTTATGTAGGTATTGTCTCAAGGGCGTAAATGTGCGGCAGTTATCATACTGGCATTTCACGGTAAACTAACTATGCGATTGCAACAGACATCCAGCTGAAAATTAAGTCTTTCGGAATTAAGTTTTGTAGAGAGGTGATACTATCATCTTTCCTGTGGAAACTAGACAAGAAACAATACCGTGACCGCAGCAGTGTAGTGGTTAAGGAGCTCTCCTCATCACGATTCCCGACGAGGTTGATCCCAATTCTTTGCATGTAGGTAACATGGCAGACGCTGCCGTTGTCTGTCTTCATTTCTCGGGGTACTCCGTTTCCCATCATTCTTGCATTTCGTCGCTGCTCTACTCTCACCTCATATAACCCCTTACCAGCGCTTAGTACCAATATGTAGAGCCAAGATTTTATGGTGAAAAGATATTTACAACATTTGGTTTCAGTGTGTTATGTGCACATCTGCAGCTATGCTACATCTTCTGTGATTGGGTGATTTTACTCTCACTTGTCTTGGCAAATCACAGACGTACGATGTCACAATAACCTCATTGTGATTGTTACAGTCAAATGAGAAACGTGTCTGAACAAAGACACTCTGCCAGTAATCATGAAGCTGTAGATGTGCACGTGAGACACTGAAACAAAGTGGGGCAAAAATATTTTCTCGACAAAATCGTGGCCCTACCTATATTTTAAGTACTGACTAGAATCTCTCTACTTCACAATACAGTGAGCCCTTATCCGTAATGCAATTTACTTGGGAGGGAGTGTTTAGAAAATATTTTTGGACATCTGATCCACTGAGTTTTTTGTGAAAAGAATTTTCCACCAATTTATGTGCACACCTGCAGCTCTGTTTCATGGTCAGTGATTGGATATTTTAACTCTCAGCGTCTCAGTATTCTACCAGAAAATCACAGACAGTTGCAGTAACTTGTTCTGATTGGCACAGTCAAAGCACAGCTACACTCTGCCAATAACCACGAAGCAGAGCTGCAGATGAACACGTAAGGAATCGAAAAAGTTGATGCAAAATTGTTTTCTCACAAATCAATGGCTCGAGACATCTATACAATTGTCATTAGAACCCTGTACGGTGGTGCCTTAGGCCCCGGTTAAACATCACTTCTTGCCATTTGCTCCGACGCAGCGCAGAGCGAGCGCAGAGTAAGTAACCACAGCGGGCCCTCTATTTCAGGCGTGTGTGAGTTCAGTTCCACTGCAGAGCAACCAGATGCAACGCAGGTGCAAATTTTACGTCGCACCCATAAAAACCGTTATTTAGTCAGCCCCTTGGTCATTACAGAAGAGTCCTGGAGTTAGTATACAACGGTCCTTTCATCGCTATAAATTTATTTTTGGCATCCTGTAGGTCTAGAGCCACTCCGAATGGAGATTTATTACTGGGCGCCCGACGGCATCTGATTGTCAAAATAAATTTGCATGTTTTTAGTTCATACACCACCCTCCCTCCCCGAAAACTAATTAACATAATGAAACTTAATAACTCACAGTGAAAGTACATGTCCCGGGATAGGGTTTAAAGTATATGAAAACCTACTCAAAAAATGTTTTATATTTTCTAAAAATTTCTGGTATTTGTAAATTTTTTGCTACTTTTAGGATGTTTTTTTTAAATACAAAATATTTTTACATTGGATTTGTATGTACTTAAAGCCCTAGTCCGTGACATGTACTTTGACTGTGGATTATTTCGTTTCTTATGTTGATTGGTTTCGGGGGGGGGGGGGGGTTATGAAATAAAAACGTGGAAATTTTGACTTCGAAATTCCACTATGGGAAAACTGGCTGAGCTAAAATGTTTTGTACGAGGAAAATGAACTGCCAAGTAACTTCTACAAAACTATCACTGTTTCATCAAATTATAAAATTTTTATTTTTCTCCTCTGGAACACCCTTAAAGAACCCCAAAGACGCTGAAAGCTAGAACCAGCCAATCACTCGCCGAAGAGCAAAGCTGCAGATGTGCACGTAAGACATTCAAACAAGTTGAAGCAAAATTCTCTTCACAAAAAAAATCAACTGGTCTGTCCTTTTTTACACACTTGATGTGATCGCTGAACAATGTGGTGTCGAACACAGAAGTGCGTTTAAAGGGGGAGTTCATCGAAAATAACAAATTGATTTAGTTATTTTTTATTTTTGCACGACGTATAATGGTTTGTTTCGTAGATACGCATTGTGAATGGTTTTTACTGAAACGAAAACATTTTAGCTTTCATAGTTTTTCTACAGTTGTATGTCAAAGATAAAATTTGCATGATACTATTTTGTGCTTGAAAGGAAAACCAGTTGACTTACAGAAATTAAACAATTTTCACAGAAAAACAGTGTTACGGACTACACAAAGACATTCGTGTATGAAAATAACATTGATTTTTTTTTTGTAATTTTAAATAATACAGAAAATTGACAATATTTTTATTTTAAATTCACTATTATCTTTAAAAGAATACATCAGAGCGGTTTTATACATGTCTTGGTGTGCGCGACACTGTTCTTCAGTGTGAATTAATTAATTTAGTTAAGTCAGTTGGTTTTCCGTCATTGCACAAAACCGTTTAATGTGAAATTAAAATTTTACACGTCACTGTACAAAACCATGGTAGCTACATAATTAAGTTTCTTTTTGTGTTAAGCCATATTCAAGCAAAATATGTATAACTTTTTTTATTATTGACTTAATTAAATTTTCTTAAATTCTATGATTAGCTAAGAAGATAATTTTTTATAGTCAACATAGCGAAAACTGTTTTCAATTGGTTTACGTAACGGTTTGAGGAAAGATCTCTCTTTTAGTATTTAAAAAACAGTATTCACAAAAACTGCGCAAATGGAAACCTTGAATGATTCTAAGAAAAAGGTACGCATAAAAGATGCCAGCCCATCACCAAATGAATGGCGGCGTTTTAACGGTTTCTGGTAACTGGACGATTTCTCCGCGTTCAGTGTGGTCGTGTGGTGAGACACACGCTCCTGTGGGAGCTCTGAGGGGCGTAATCCTCAACGTCCTATCACAAGCCATTAGCGACCCCCGGATTGGCTTCGTTTCTCCTTCGATAGGGATCAATTCCGTCTTAACTGCTGGGATAAAAAAAGTCCTTCCGTGAGGCGATACCTTCCTAGAACGCCTCTTTTCCGCCGTGAACAAAAAACCTCTTAAATCGCACTGCCTGCTCCAGAGCTCAGCCAAGTGCAAATATAGGGATTTACATGTTAAGTGCGTTCACGTAGCAAAAACGCGTAGTTCTATACTTGCACGACGTAGTGTTAGTTTTACATACGTTACTTTTGTCCACATTTTCCACTTGTGCAACATTTATAAGTTCTCATAGTTTTTCCACAGCGGCATGTCAAAGTCAAAATTTGCAAGTTACGGGAACATGCTAACACCAAAAACCAACTGATTTACGCGAATGAAATAATTTACACTTAAGTTAGATGGTATGGGTCTTGTGCTGAAAGATTTAAAATCACACAATGCAATGCCTTTGTATTTTTTTTTTTTTCAATTCTAAAAATAACGATAATTTTCTTCATACTCGGCCATTTAAAAAGAAATACGAAGGGACTTGTTTGTGTAGTTTTAAATATTTTAGCATATGGCCTATACTATCTAATGTCAGTGTAAATTATGTCATTCGAGTAAGTCAGTTGGTTTTTGTTATTAACATATTTCCTTAACTTACAAATTTTGACTTTGACATGCCGCTATGGGAAAACTATGTGAGCTAAAAGAGTTTCACTAGTGAAAAATCTAGTCACAAGTAAGGTCTATGAAACTAACACTATGTCGTGTGAATATAAAATTGTGCAATTTTGCTACGTGAACACCCTTAAAGTATATTCGGTGACATGCAGTACCTGCCGAGGCTACGTACATGCAACCGTTTAGATTTTGTTCATCTCTGTACGTTCCACATTGTATCTTTAGGATCTTTAGATCCTGCGTCTTCTCTTTTTGTTAATGATATTTATTTTTGTTTATTAATGAAGGATGTGAAGAATAACCGCGGAAATGTTTATTTTTAGAAACATTACATTTTACTATTATTATGTAATATTATTTGATGAAATAGTCTCTTGGAGTTATTTATTATTTGGTGAGAGAGACATTTAATCTTAAAATTTTAATTAGCTTGATTATTTCATAGCTACGCTTTAAGTTTTCAAATACAATGTACGCAATGAAAGTAATTAGCTTTGTCCCTACTGAAATATTTTCAGTTAAATCTTGCCAAAATTTTAATCAGGAAAGAATTAAGAGAAATTCACCATAACAAGTGACACGGCGGTCTACCGCAATTTTCATTATTATTATTTAATTTTTTATTTGTACCAGATAATTTTTTCTTATTTTAGACATAAAATATGACTAAATTTGGCACTCAAAAAAAAATCACAGTGGATAAAGACATCGCAGGCTTGAATGTCATGCTCATAAAAATAAATAATAAATATTATTTGTATTTTTTAAAAAATATTGAATTTTGTAAATTTTTATTTTCAGTTTCAGCATTTTTTTTAATTCAAATAATTTTTAATCTTTATTTTATGAGCATAACATTGTAGCCTGTAATGTCTTTATCCACTGTGAATTTTTTGAGTTTGGTATATTAGTTCGTTTTAGTGTAGTCGTTAAAACGGAAACATGCAATATATGAATTTAACAAGCCATTACGCGAAAACTATGAGAGATAAGAAAAACTCATAAGAGCCAAATTTAGTCACATTTTGTGTCTAAAATAAGAAAAAAATATCTGGTACAAATAAAAATAAAAAATGGTGATGAAAATTGCGGTAGGCCGCGCCCTTAAGGCGCCTGCCTACGCCGTATGTTTGTGTGAGTGAGGCACGGCGCCAAGGGCGATGTTGACCGGCTCATCTGGTGCGGTATCGCCTCTACCGCAAGATACTGAAACAGGGTGCAGTGGTATCGTAGATCACTCGCCTGACTGAAAATTTCAGTGGCGACTCCATATTTTTATTGGTAGAAGGTTTTAACCAAATTCCATTGCATGCTTCTAGAGTAGTTTAACACGAATTCCGTGAGTAGTTTCCCGGATGTAACAGGTTGGAAAAGCTGTTTTCAGATATTTTTGGGGGGGCTTCGAAATGATTTTCCTAATTGACGTGTTGTTTTGAAACTAGCTTTCCGTCGTTTGCAGTGCATTTTTTTTTTCGTGCATTCACACAATGGGCACATGAGGAATAGTTTCGTAAAAATGTTACTTACGAACACACTGCAGCATATTTTAAGGGCGTTCACGTGGCAAAAAATTCATAATGTTTTATTTATACCGCGTAGTGTTAATTTTATAGAAGTTACTTGTGACTACATTTCCCCCTTGTAATAATTTTTTAGCTCTTATAGTCTTCCCATTGCAGCATATCAAAGTCAGAATTTGCAAGTTACGGGAACATAGATACAACAAAAACCAAGCGATTTAGTCAAATGAAATAATTTAAACGGAAGCTAGATCTTATGGACTATGTGCTAAAGGATTTAAAAACGCACAAAGAAATTCTTTGTACTTTTTAAAAAAAATCCGAAAAGATGGAAATGTACGTCGTTTATGTCAATTTAAAAAAAATACGAAAGTACTTTGTTGTGTGTTTTAAAATATTTTAGCATATTGCTCATATTATCTAACTTGAGTGTAAATTATTTCATTCGGATAAGTCACTTTATTTTTGTTATTCCTATATTCCCGTAACTTGCAAATTCTGACTTTGACATGCTGCTGTGGGAAGACTACAAGGGGGAAATGTAGTCACAATTAACGTAAATAAAAGGAACACTATGTCGTGTAAATACAAAATTATTAATTTTGACTTCGTGAGCACACTTAAGCACGTGGTGGGAGACACACGAAATGATTTTTTAACACCCTCAAAACTTTGAGAAAAATTTGTTTTGGAGCCAAAACAAACACTTGAAAACGCCTTACAGAGGCTTTGGTCCGAAAGCGATACTGTGAAAGGTTATTGACCACATTGGATAAAATGTATCACGTGACTCCCTATTATCGCTCTCAGCAATTCTTCAAGGAATGCATCGCCCTTAAGGGTTTTCACGTGGCAAAAAAAAAAATTATATTTGTGCGAGATATTTTTCTTTTTATAGACGTTAGATGTAACGTTTTCCATTTGTAATTTTTTTTAACTCTCATAGTCTTCCCATAGTGACATGTTAAGACCTTGTTCCTTAGTCTTGCAGTGATTTCGAATTTTTTTTATTGTTACCTAACACTCACACCAAAATTTTGCTCCACAGTTTTGACACAAATATGTCATAATTTGTAGCTGAATTTTTGTAGCAATGTACTGAACGATTTTTTTAAGTTTCGTCACCCAAAGTACCACGTTTTTGTCGTGAAAATAAACCAAAATTAAGCTTAATATTTTTTTAATGACGAATGATACATTATTTTTAAAAACGCATCCACAGATATTTCAAACAATTGCAAATAACTAGAATACTTTTTAACAAAATGTTTTGAAAAAAATTGAGACTTGTTACAGTCGTACGATACACAAATTTGCAGAGCGTTTTTTTTTTTTTTTTTAGTAATGTGCCGTTTGCTAGCAAAAAAAATTATCATGCTCCATTTTGGCTTATTTTGTCCACAAAATATGTGATATAATCAGTGACAAAAAATCTAAAAATCCTTTTGGTGTGTGACAACAGAAAAATTCAGATACAAACGATGATATATAAGTCTTAAAACTGTAAGAATGAATTTTTGATATGCGTACGTATTAATTTGAGTTAAAAAAATATATTTTCGAAATCACTGCAATACTGAAGAGCGAGGCCTCGAGTAGGAGTTTATGTTTGTATGCCCACCATTTTGGAATATAGCACGACATGAATAACGTAAATACTTCGTCATACTTCGATAACTTGTGAACTGAACGTAACCATATTTTGTATTTTGACAGATTGTATTCCTACCTTTTGTTTTAGTGTGGTTTAGAGTTATGGTTTGCCATTTCGAAAGATTGCACGACTTAAATAAATATTTGGTAATGTTTCTGATACTTTTGTACATACGTATTGGAGCCAAATCTTGTCTGTTTAAATTTACCATCCAGACTTTTGTATTATCACTATCTAAATATGTCACATTACGATAGCTACTTACCGAATTTTGGGGTAAATTTGCTCTAACATCGAGGAAATTAGTCTCATTATTTCTGGTGGTAACTTAAAATTTGCTTTTCTCGTGCACCAGTCTTATTCCTTTCCTTTGGAACCAACATTCACGAAACAGCCTGTATAAATAACAAATGTTGTACAAAAATCCAGGTCCCCCAATAAGATCACAACGAATGAGAATTATTGAATTGAAAACGTTTTTTTTTGGGGGGGGAGGGCTATGAGCAAATTGGCGCTATTACCTACGCTATTAATATGTACACATTTTAACGTTTAAAAGTAATCACAGTATTAATCGATATTGATGGTTCGCGTTTACAAAAAAAATGTGGAGGTTATACGGTTTAATCAACATCCTCCCGTACTGGAACAATAAATACACGAGGGAAAATGCTGCGGTTAGTTTATTTAAATTTTTAATTCACTGAGGCAAATATTATGTGGTTAAATAAAATTCTACCTACAAAACTGTTCCCGATTAGTAACGTACTGGGTTTAGGATATATTATTTTCGAGTGATACATATCGTAGTTCAAGTTTTGCGTTTCACCGTAATACATTTTGGTATTGCGGGGTTCGTAAAGATATATTACTGACTAGCTATTTAAGTTATTTCAAAGACAATACATTTTAAATAACTCAGATTTCTGTCAATATTTCTTAAGTTTAAAATTATGCAATTCCTTAAAATTAATAACCATTAATTTTACTGCCTAGTTTTAAATTCCTTCTAAATCTCCAAAATATCAACGAAGCTTGTTACAAAATAAATGTCCTGAGTTGTCAAGTTATCGATACGTCCAACTAACACACTATATGGGATTTTTTTAATTGCATAACTATGTGGTGAGTAGTTTAGCTGAATAACAAGATTACTTGCCTATTTACGTTCCTCAACTCTCAGGACCAAGAAGTTAGCAGCGCATGTTCCTCGTTGCAATTGAAGTGGGCTAATGATTGGTCGATCCAAGCGCCTCACATAAAACTTCAGTGAATAGGCTCGGGCCATTTATTAATTTACACATTTGGTCCAGAGTTTTTAAAACACTCCTCGTGCAATAGTAAGCAGCCAAAAATAACAAGGACGAACCGTGAACAAGAGAGCACAAAGGTAGGGAAGTTACATCAGCTAATAAACGAGTTTGTAATATTTTATTGTGACTGTACTGGAAATGGCTGCAGGAATACTGTGAATACTTGGGAACTGCCAAATAGGGTAAGGTAAGTTACGGTAAGTTGGTTTTATGTCTTGTCGACAGCAAGGTCATTATAGACAGTGATACACAACTTGGTACAATGACAGGAGCTGAGAGAGGAGTCTGCCATGGTCTTTGTTAAGGGCGCGGTCTACCGCAATTTTCATCATCATTATTATATTTTGTATTTGTACCAGATATTTTTTTTTCTTGTTTTAGACACAAGATGAGACTAAATTTGGCTGTTATGAAATTTTTTTTTATCTCTCATAGTTTTCACGTAATGGCTTGTTTAAGTCATATTTTGCATGTTTCTGTTTTAACGACTACACTAAAACCAACTGATATACCAAACTCAAAAAAATCACAGTGGATAAAGACATTTCAGGCTACAATCACATGCCCACAAAATCCATTAATAAAAATTATTCGTATCTTTATAAAATTATTGATTTTTTTTTTTAAGTTTCAGCATTTTTTTTATTCAACTAATTTTTATTCTTTAATATTATGAGCATGAGATTGTAGCCTGTAATTTCTTAATCCACTGTGATTTTTTTGAGTTTGGTATATCAGTTGGTTTTAGTGTGGTCGTTAAAACGGAAACATGCAAAATATGACTTTAACAAGCCATTACGCGAAAACTATGAGAGATAAATAAATTTCATAACAGCCAAATTTAGTCAGATTTTGTGTCTAAAATAAGAAAAAAAAAATACCTGGTACAAATAAAAATGAAAAAAAAAAAATTGTGATAACAATTGCGGTAGACCGCGCCCCTAAGGAGCCATCCCAGCATTCACCTTGAGCGATTTCGAGAATCCATGGAAAACTGAAATCATATTTACTTAAGCCAGGGATTGAACCGGAGTCTACCCGAATACGAATCTAACATGTATCTACTGCACCACCTCACTCGGTCTTAAATACTTGGGGATCGGTATAGGCAAATCTTCACATTGAGAGCATCATGCCTGAATAAGAATAAACCATTTTATATACAAGCCCTTCTTATACGTTACCTTCAATATCTAGCTTGTTAAAAAAAATACTGGCGTCGGAATATATATGATGAGTTTGTTAACTCATAGCATGGGCTTGGATTTAGGTTATTGTAAGTATTTTTTGCAAGACTCTTATTACTGAAAATGTATTACGTTAAATTTAGTTTTTTTTTTTTTTTTGTAAAGCAAATCATAACGATTTGAACTAGTAAACTGATTGTTGACGAAACTATTAGTTCAAAAAATTATCAATGATTTTCCCAGACTAATATTTGGGACAATGTATTGATAAATAAAGTAGAACCAACAGTCCTCAATTTTGGTAACGATTAACTGTCTTGGATTGCGCGTTCAAAAGCAATACACGTTACTATCTTAGATGTGTGGAAATAACTGACAACTTTACTGGCATCGTTGTATTGCAGCAAACTCCTGACATAAATCATCACAAACTAACTGAAACTACTCCACTTATTCTTCTTCGTAAGTCGATCACAAACTTCTACATTAAAATTTTCTAAACACTTCACGTGTCAGACAAATTCACCAACAAATGTCTCTTAAAACTGTACAAAACATTTATAGCCGTTCACCCATTAATTACATGAAATAATGGTCGATTTGTAGGGAGTTTCGTAGAATACACACCCATATGTATATCATGTATTATATATACATAAATATTATATATGTGTGTGTGTTCAAACACTGATATAAAATATAGGAATTGATGATATTGAGAGTGTATCATTTTATCATTTACAGTGTAATTTGTTAATTTGTGCAGTTTTACACACCTGTAACTAAAAGTGAACTCGTAAAAAAGAAGCGCAAAAATAAAAATAATATCCTCACTTTTTTGCGAGAATTTATTGTTTTAAAAACTGAATTTCCCTATGCTGTATCTGAAATATTTTTGTCTGCCACATAATTCAAGATATAGCTTATGAATGTTTGTAAACATTGATTTGTATTATGTTAAGTAAAGTAAAATATATCTCGTTAATCGATACGAATCACCTCACAGCGGCGGTTGAAAGGCACAGAGAGGAAGCCAGGAACATAAATTACACGTTTTCAACCTAGGCCCTATAATTCCATCTCGCCGGCTGAACGTCGCTCGCGGAGTTCCAAGACGATGTACATCCCGAGGCAACGAACCATTTTAATTCTTCACGTTCACCGCTCCCCCTTATCCTTTCGGCTGAGCCTGTCGGAATCGTAATTATTCATTCCACGCGCGAGAACTTGAATGTCCAACACCGCCTTTTCATTTCCTCTCTTGTACCTGTGGATCCCTTCGCGCCTTCCCCTCCTCTAGCGGTATTCTCCCCCCACCGACTGTTCTTCACGCCCCTCCCGTCATTCCATTATCCCCTCTCCTCCTCCTAGCTCTCCGGTGCTGCGCTCTGTCGTCGGCCAAACGAACCGCGAGCAGCTTCCCTGTGCGAGGCGCGGCCTTATCTATTAGCGGCACGTGATCGGCTTGCTGATTGTGGTTCCCCGCAAAAGTCGAGGTAAATGCGGCCTACGCGGAAGAAGGGGAGAGGGAGGAGGTAAAAAAAATACCTTTCCATGGCTGCGGCCGTCATTACTATTCAATAAAGCGGTTCCCTCCGGTAAGTGGGTAGCTTGTGGGCGGGGTAAAAATTACCCAGATGCTCCTGCGCGCAATGGGCCGGGAAAAAAACACGTTGCCGCATCCCCGCATTGATATTCGCCCGCTCGGCCGTGCGTGTGGGAGAGGCGATTTTAATTCACGATGCGGTGGGCGGAGTGCTTTCGGATTGCCTGTATCTTCCGTCCCATGCGGCCGAGGTACTTTCTCTTTTTCCTAGCGGTATATTTATGCTGTTAAAAATTATTTTGTACTTTTGCAAATTGTCGCTGTGAAAACTAGGTGTTAAACTTTAAGTGGCATGGCTGGGTCATACCCGTATAAAAAAGCACTTAATGGTAACATTTGTTAATTATTAGTGTAAAAAATTACTAAAGAAATTGGGTCTCGAAAATTTTCATTACGTAATTATTTATATATATATATATATATATTTAATTATTGGGGTTATGATATATATGACCCCACCATGGTATATGTCTAACAAACATCCACATTGTCAATTAAGGGTTGAGGGGGAGATTACAGCAATTTTCGTCAGAATGTGTTAGTTTTTATGTTTATAACATTTTTTTTTCTTGCTTAAGACACAAAATGTGACTAAATTTTACTCTTAAAATTTCATTTATCTTGCATAGTTTTTGCGTCATAGCTCGTTAAAGCTAAAATTTGCATGTTTACATTTTAAGGACGACACTAAATCCAACTCACTTACCAAACTGAAAAAAAAATCACAGTGAATAACAATGTTGTTCTCTACAAGCTCAGCTATATTAAACCACAAGTATTTTAGGTCACTACATTAATTTGTAGAATACGCTGGCAGAATACATTCTCGCGATTATCCACCATCTCTAATAATTATAGACATGCAAAATTCACGTTATTTTCTGAAAGTTGGCTAGACTCCAAGTGACTATAGGCTCGTTCGACGTCTCCCGCTGGCCGATATTGTCGTGACTTGCCGCGGAGAATGCTTACACGGTAGAGAGGACAATCTCTGTAAAGACGTAACACACGTAATTGACAACACATAAAAGTTCGTGGCCAATTGATTAGCAGATTATGCTCTGTTATGTATAGGAAAGTGAAGTTTAGTCTGCTACCAAATGATAACACGAATTTTGCATATCTCTAGTAATGATAGTTTATCGCAGGTAAACTTGACTGTATGCTGGGTTTCAATGCACGTTCAGCTTGTACGTAGAGCTGTTGCCCTATTTAACAAAGACAATGTAGGCGGTTCGGGATAAAGTGAGCACTGAATTTCTATTTTCAGCCATTTCGTATATTTCCGCGAGTAACAGCTAACGAAGTGAAATGCCTAACCTCCCTTGACACGTCACATGTTTGCGCTTCTAAGATAAACTACGCAGTCGGTAGGAACCTATATAGTCCGATAAAAAAGTTTATTAATTATTTAGAACACAAATATGTCAAATTCATTTGATTTTATTTCAATGTTGTTGCATTTAAAATATAAAATACACTGAACTATATCCGGCAATTCGTTTCCAACCGTATAATGAGTAAAGCAACTATTGTTAACGTTAAATTATATGAAGTAACGGTTAGCGATTTTTCTAAAGGTTAAATCTTTAGTGTTCACGTTATTCCCAATGACCTATAAGAATCCCGCTAGTAGTTTATGCCTATCACTGATCTGCAGACAGCTACATTGTGCCAGACGTATATCACCCAATAAAGTAATAATACATGTCATAAGATAGTACAGTATTTTCAAAGGTATGTTGGCACAGAAAATGTTTCTCCATATACCATCATTAGAGATGATGGTATATCGCGAAAATGTTTCGTGTTAACATACCCTTGAAACCACTGTAGTTAATTGCAACATATATGATTGGGTGATGTATGTCTGACACAACGTTGCTGTCTGCAGACCACTAATATGCAATTATTATTACAATAGCGGAATAATTATTGGCTCAGTTAAATATGGCAACAGCTCCTCGTACAAGCGAAAGCCAGCAATCTTCTGGTAAGTTGAACGTGCGTTGAAACCCAGCAAATAGTCAAGTTTTTCCGCGATAAACCATCATCTCTAACCATCATTTATAACGATGGTGCAAAATATTTCCGCAAAAACCCGTGTTCCCTATAAAGGTAAGTGATTCATCCTTTCCGAAATTGTAAAGAATAATTCTCAGACACTCGGCTTAAAAAAATATCGCTATTAGCACAGCCAGTCATTGTAAGAATCTTCGTGTCACTGAAAAAAAAATTTTGAAGGAATGAATCAAGCCCGGAAAAATTCGCAGGTTCATTGACCTGTATACAAGTCTGCAAGAATATTAGCACACTCAAGACAGCAGCCTGTTTATTGGCTGTTCGCTGATACAGTAATACAACGTGATTGGTTCTGTATTTAGTTCCTGTCACATAGGGCCAATTAAAAAAGTGTCACGAAATTAAGGCCATTCTCTCTTGCTTCTACTGCTGTAGCTATAATTACATTTTAATCCTAAACGAGAGCAAGTATCACAAATCTGTTTAGCAGTAATATTAAAAATACGTCTCACCATATTGGCTAAATTTTTTCAGACGATAACAATGATGTGGTGTTAGCTAATTACGTACCGTAAACCGGAGTTACTTTTACATTGCGGGGTAGCTTTGACCACTCAAAATTTTGGTTTTTATATTGTTTAGTGACGAAAGTTTCAAACATTAGCTATAAGGATAAAAGGAATTATTTAAAATACTCGGCTCAGATTATCTGTTTATTCACCAGATAACCAAAAAACTAATATTTTTGAAGAGTCAAAGTAGCCCCGAAAATTGTCAAAGTAACCTCGGTTTACGGTAATTAACGAACTTTTGCTTAGTTGACTTATAATCTCTTGTATTGAAAAAATACCTATCGCCGCAAAAATTATTTCGAACAAAACTATCAAACCGATGTAAGCAATCTGCTAATTCAAGCTTTAAAAATAGTTACCGCCAAAAAAAAGGCAAGCTTGAGAGCATGGCCTTAAAGTTGCTTTAATACTTGCTCGTGTACAAAATATGACGCGAATTTTTCAAGTATCTAGGAATTAACTATACAATATGTTACCGACAAATATAAATCCAAATTTTGAGCTTGGTTACCTGGCTATAATTAGCGACAGGAAAATTTCGCGAATTCAATGATCCGCATTCTAGAATACATTGTCCTATACATACTCAAGCTCCGTACATTCGTTCATCGTCTGTTGTTCCACTGAGTAGCAACTAGTGGACATGTGGTCGGGGCTTGAGTATGTACACGATAGTTTATTCTAACATTCAGGTCTTTTCCTGTCCCTACCTTCTATGTCAAGGACAAGATAAGCGTGCTGCGTTTAGAGGCGATTATTTAAGTGGTCAGAGATAAAGAATCGCCATTGAGGCTTCGCTCTCTAGTTTTGCAATGGTTTCGAAAATATTTTTGTAACGCAAATTAACACATATATCAAAAATTCCTTTGGCAGTTTTAACACTTACATATCAACGTCTGTGTATGAATTTTTCTGTTGCAATACACCAAACTGGTTTTTAGATTTTGCCCCCGAAATAGTACACGTTTTGTTGCGAAACTATGCCAAAATGAAGCAAAATAATTTTTTACTCGCAAACGTTACATTATTTTAAAACAACGCTATAGCAAAATTGTGTATCGTATGACTAGAGACATGCAAAATTCGCGTTATTTTCTTACAGCTGACTAGACTCCAAGTGACTGTAGGCTCGTTCGACGTCTCCCGTATCGTGACTTGCCACGGAGAATGCTTACGCGGTAGAGAGGCCAATCTCTGTAAAGACGTAACAAACGAAAATGACAACACATTAAAGTGCGTGGACAATTGAATCACCGATTATGCTCTGTTATGTATAGGAAAATGAAGTTTAGTCTCTACCAAATGATACCGCGAATTTTGCATGTCTCTACGTATGACTGTACACTATCTCAAATTTTTTCAAAGCATTTCGTTAAAAAATATTTGAGTTATTTGCAATTCTGTAAAATAAACGAAATACCATGGCCTTAAGGAGCGCTGTTTCCCAACCCCCAATAGCATGTTTTGTGTTCGGCCAGACAAACTTTAATGCCACGACGCCATAACATTTTTACAGAATTTTGTTGTCTGCGTATGTAGGGATAACATTTTAGCTATTATATCTGAAATTTTATAGATACTAAATCTATACGAATTCGTCGGAATTTGCTTAGATCATTAGTTTTACGTTTGTTTTAAAATTGTGTTAGTACATTGTTACGGCTGCTTAGCGATAAAGTAAACACTTCTGATGACCATCTTATCTAGAATATGAAATATAAAGTATAATTTACCAGACGTTAACTTCTGAGTACGATTGTTACGTAGGTGCATTTGTTGATATTAAAATGTAGCAGGAAACCATAATTTATTTTAAAGGAAAAACATAATTAAGGTTTCAAAAGTGCTTACTTTATCCCGAACTACCTATACATAGAGGCAAATTTGATCTTTGAAAGAACTTTGCAATGGTAGTGCATGACTGGATTTAGTTGCTTGGACATACTCCACTGTGAAGTAAATGACTGTCAAACAAAACTAAAGATAATAGAAATACATAAATAAGCAGAGTATGCTTTTTTGCTTTGACCAAAGCATACTCTGCTTATTTATGTGTTTTTATATTATTTTTAGTTTTCTTTGGCAGTCATTTATTTCGCAATGGAGTAAGGCCTATGTCCAAGCGACTAAATTCAGAGAGGCGCGATTATTTTGCGTATTAAGTCTAGGTCAAGTTGAACCCGTGATTAGACGGCCGCTCTTTTGACATACCTATCACGACTGCAAGCCAGTAATATATAGCGTAACGAAATAATTCGTGGGGAAATACTCGTGCTACCCATTTATACGGTTAGAAGCCAATGGATATTCTACTTTGGCCAGTGCTTGTACAGAACTGAGAAGTCTAAGCTGCTGTCAGATGAAAAAGCGAAATAATCGTGCTTCTGCCTATAATTTTCCAATCATTACAGACCACGATTTTTCGCGAAAAGAATTCTGCAACAGTTTGTTTCAATGCCTTATGTGCACAAACGAAGCTCTGCTTCATGGTTACTGGCAGAATGTATTATTGCTAGAGGTACGTAAATTTCGCAGATACATTCCAGGTCAGGTTGAACGCCAATTATGTATACTTCATAGTCATGTCTGTGACTTGCTGGCGGCTGTTACGAAACGCGTTTGACTACTACAAGCCAGTAGTAAATAAGGAAATAATGCGAAGTGCTATCGCTTGCTACCTGCTTGTACGGTTACAAGCCAATAGATAATCGATTGTGGCCAGTGAGTGTATAGGACTGACAAGTCTAGGCTGCTGCCAGATGAATCCGCGAAATTGACGTACCCTTAATTATTGCACAGACGTGGCTCACTTGACTGTGCCGACAGGAACAAGGTTACTGCGACACCGCACGTCTGTGATACGCGGGATAGAACCCTAGACGCTGAGAGTTACAAACAGCCAATCACTGACCATGAAGCAGGTCTGCATATGTGCACATAAGGCATTGAAACAAACTGTTGCAGAATTCTTCTCGCGAAAAAATCGCGAGCTCTACCAATAATACAGAATACACGTTAATGCTAATTTAAAGATTTTGTGAGTGTTGACAGACTTCTGAAGAGCAGAGTACAACAGACTGCTGAGGTGGCACTTCCATAAACACCTCGGAAACAAAGTTTAATACTTAAAAGCACTCTGCACCGCATGCCAAGAACTAGAGAGAGAGAGAGAGAGATAACTCTAAAGGGATGAAGGAAACTGCGAGGTGATACAGGAAGGGAAGTTTGCCAGGAGGAAAAAAAATAAGTGCTGGGAGCGCGTTGGCCAGTCTCGCTTTTAGCTCGCTCGGCTTTTATTTTCCCCAGTTTAACTCTGTTATACGGCTTAAGAGCCGTGGGCGGGACGGCCAGCAAAATTCAGCCCGACTTAAGGTTTTCTAGAACAAACGCCGATAAAGACTCGTGCACTTCAGCAGTGGGTGCTTCCGTTCTCCTCGAGAAGAGCCGCCGCCCCCCCCCCCCTCCAACCATAAAACTTCCCAAGTCCAAGACATATTTTTTGTGTACAAACCAAGCAGTGAATGGCTCATATTCTCGTGTTTCTGCTGTTTGTACGATAATAATATGTTAAGCTTAAACAAGAGCAGATATAAAAAAATCCGGTTGGCAGATTTGTTTAAAATTATTTTTGTCATAAAATATTTTATTTTTGCAAAACAAGAAATTATACGGTTTTTACTGAAAAGTCAACTAACCAGAATTTCTTTAATTAGCTGCCTTGAAAAATCAGCCAACATGGATAAGACGATTTTTAACAAAACTGCCAAACTGGTTTTTGATATCTGCTCTGGTTTATGCGTAAAAAATTACTATCGCAAAAAAAAGAAGAAGAAACGACAGAACATGGCTTTAAGGGTGTTTAAGTGGGGGAAATCATAATCTTATGTTTGTATGAAATAGTGTTTATTTTGAAGACGTTACTCGAGAGTATATTTTCCTCTCACAAAAGAATTAGCTCTGCCAAGTTTCTTATAATGGCATTTCATGATTAAAATTTTCAAGTTTTTACTTCATGCAAGTTCTGAAATGTGGAATTTTTTACTACCTTGATATTTTGTAATAGGTTATATGTACTTTAAGACGTATACCGAGACATGAAATTTCAATGTAAATTATTATGTTTCATCATGTTTATTGCTTTTTGCTGTGTTCATGAAGTAAAAACATGCAAATTTTTACTTTTTAATGTTAATATGGGAAGACTGATTGTGATAATTCTAACTAAAACTAAGACAAAACTAACACCAATTCATTCAAATCTGAAATTATGACTTTCCTTCTCTTGAAGCATCAAATGCCATTATGGATTATTTTATTTTTCGCTTTAATGAAATTCTAAGAAGGAAAATATAAAATTTGCTATTGTAGTGTGAGTTATATTGGCCCTGCGTTACAGTACAAGCACCACTTTAACTCATGTGCAAAACATGTTCAAATAATTGTTTTATAGCGAATTGATCTTTTCATGTATATATCTGCCACAGTATTTCCAAAATAGTTTTTTTATTATTTTTAACTTTCTGGACTGATCGTTGCCTAAATATTGTATACGTTAAAATTTCAACAGATTTTTTTGTACTGTAATACAAGGTACTGTGCATTTAATTCACGCTATAATAGCAAAGTTCACTTTTTTATTCTCAGAATTAAAAAAATAACACATAATAATCCAATAATGTCACTCATGCAGATTCCGTAAAAATCAAAACGCTTTACTGTAATTTGTTCGGAATATACGAAGAAAATAAACTGTAAACATCAATATGTTTCCGAATCCGGTCAACTTCTTGCAAAGTTTACACTTGTTTGCGACTGTCACTATAACATATTTGCCAAACACGCTTTGAAATATTTTGTAATATACCCAAAAAACTGTTTAATGTGGAAGAGCTCCGAAGTGACATCGGAAATATTATCACACCCGTAAACTGCATTCGTTTTTTAACATTAAAAATATGTTTAAGTTCTTTAATGATTTTGCAGCATTTTTCGATTGCATCATTTTGGTGATTTGTTTGCAAGTTTTTGCTTGTAAAAAAATTGTGTTCGCGACTCAAGAATGTGAAGTGCATAAGAAAGGGACCCAGTTTTTTCGCGAAAAGAATTTTGCCTCACTTTGTTATAGTGCCTTACGTGCACATATGCAGTTCTGCTTCGTGGTCAGTGACTGGATATTTTAACTGCCACAAGCCTTGGTATTCTACCGGCAAATCACAGACGTGTGGTGTTGTAGGAACGTTATTGTAATTGTCTCAGTCAAATGATATACGGCTCTTCACATAGACACGCTGCCAATAACCATGAAACATTGCTACAGATGTGGGAGTAAGGCACTGAAACAAACTGGGGCAAAATTCTTTTCGTAAAAAAACAGGGTCCCTAAATATATCCGAGTATACACGGTTACATTTTTCTGTCAGTCATATTGATTAGTAAACCCAGTCTACATGTTACCGTACGGAAAACCAATGGTCTGACAAAAATTGGAATATTTACGTATTACTAGCAGTTGCCCGCGATTTCGTTCTCGTAGTTTTCAGTTTTAAGAGACAGTATATGTAGTATACGATTTTCATTAAATTTTGATATATTTTTTAAAAGTATACTTTTCCAAAAAAATTAAAAAGAAAAACCATAAATTTGTAGTAAATATTTTTGAGGAAAACGTTTTGATATTTCAAATTTAATATGAGAAAAATGATGGACGACGGTAAGTTTTTTTTGAGGAGCCGATGATAGCCAGAAGTATTTATAATCGTCTATGCTACGTGGCTTGCTCATCGAGAAAAGGAATGGTTTTAATAGCACAGGGAAAGATCGTACTAAACTTCAATTTTGCACGTACCACAAATATAACAAATTTCCTTTCATTAGCCAAACCTAGCGTGAGAATTCTAAAATTTGTAGAAGAAATAAATGTTGAAGTTCAAATTGTAAAGCCATACTACTAATAATGATGAATTTCAGGCAATTGCCAAAATTTGTTAACGAACAGCGTAGTTAACCTATTTCCAAGGCCATACTTAGTTTGTTCTTCTGGCAAATGATTATTCCGTTACTTATTAATATAAATATTGCCACCTGACAAATAAACGAATTGTTGCATTTCACCGCTAGTAAATCTGCTGTGGGGCAAAACGAATTACTTATTGGTAGGGCCACGATTTTGTTGCGAAAAGATTTTTGCCCCACTTTGTTTCAGTGTCTCTCGTGCACATCGGCAGCTTTGATTCGTGGCTATTGGCAGTGTGTCTTTGTTCAGACACGTTTCTCATTTGACTTCACCAATCAGAATAAGATTATTGTGACTCCTTACGTCTGGAATTTGCCAAGGCAAGAGAGTAAAATTATCCAATTATCCTGCGATGTAGCAGACCTGCAAATGTGCACATGACTCATCGAAACCAAATGTTGCAAAAATCTTTTCACCAAAAATCGTGGCTCTAGTTATTGGTGATATATTTTCAGATGGCAAGTGTTCAGTTCACAGTAAGCGGCCTCTAGATAGGGGCAGGAAAATTTCGCGAATTCAGTGACTTGCATGCTAGAATTCATTGTATTGTATATACTTAAGTCCCGCCTATTCGTTCTTGGTCTGTTGTTCCAGTGAGAAGCAACTAATGGACTAATGGTCGGGGCTTGAGTATGCATAGGATAGTTGATTTTAACTTGCAGGTCATGGAATTCACGAAATTTCCCTGTCCCTTCCAATAGAGTAATACATTATTCTCATCAGTAGCAAAACACGTTGCCACCTGCTATGGTATTTCATCCTTGTTATCAAAAATTTTTGAGCATATATCTGATAAATATTAATAAAATGTACAGTTTCTAGAGTGTTAAAATTATGTGGAGAATACCATATTTCCGCTGTGACTATTACGGTAAATAGGTTTGCTATATTTCTTCCATGTAGTAGCTAAGCATAAATATCACATAATACTGATGTTTTGCGAACTGGTCAGCAAATACTATACAAAGCTTCTATTTTTAAGTAATTTGTATAAGGTACGTGTTAAAGCAAATAACTCTTTGGCTTCTCCAGCATAAAATATTTATTTCTTAGCAAAAATTATTGTATTGTGCGCTATACGCAAGTTATAAATCCAAACAACATTAACGGGAGAATGAAAACAGAAGACCTGATTGCCTGAAAAGGAGGAACGAATTTTAAACTGTTTCTATTAAATTTTATCAGCATCAAGTTGTCTGGCGGAACATTCCTTAAACTAAACATCAGTCTGGTGAAGTAAGGGTCACATTCCGTACGGACTTTCACGTATGAAGAATTGCAGTATAAATGTATGAAGTCCAGTCCGAAAGTCAAATATACCATGAAATAATGACACATCAAGCTAAAGTGACCTGAAAAATTTTCGTTTTCTTTTGGGTTCTAGATAGAAATCAAACAATGGTACATTTGTGTAACTTTAAAAACTGACTCTCGGCTTATCTGACAGTTGGAGAGCGCTGAACTGATAATACAAAAGCAACTAAAGGCAGGCCAGATCATGTGATACCACTTTGTCAGAAAGTATTCCATGATCAGCTGTTACCTTTTTTTAGAGGGCGAGAGTGGTCTCCCTGCCAAATTTTAATTGTTTTAGTAATTTTTATGTATGTATTAGTCTTTGTTTGTTTTATAAGCATACATTGCGACTATTCTTACAGTAATAAAATTTTCTATCTTTCATAGTTTTTGATAATGGCTTATCAAAGCCGAAATTTGCATAAAACTATTTTATGCAAGAAACGAAAACAAACTGACTTACAGAAATGAAAAAATTCACACAGAAGAACATCGTGGGCTACGTCTAGACACGAATAAAAACCAGCATGGAATAATTGTTGTAATTTAAAAACTTGCAGAATTTGAAATAAAAAAAATTGTAAACTCTCTGTATTTTAATATAATGTTTTATACATGTATAGTTGTAGCCCGTGACAACTTACTTCAGTGTGAATTATTTCGTTCCTGTAAGTCAACTGATTTTCCTTTCTTTTATAAAACCGTTTCTTGTAAATGTTGGCTTTTCCATGTCACTATACAAAAACTATGCAAGTTACAACATTTTCATTACTGTGAAAAATAGTTGCAATGTATGGCTACAAAAAGAACACAATATACTATACAAATATAACAATTATGAAAATAATAAAAATTTTGTGTGAGCTTCCCCCTTAATACACAGATGTTGTCGGAGACTAGCATACAGGTTAGGGAAAACGCGAATTTTCTCCATCTTTCAGCTATAGATAATAGAGCTTTATTTTTTAAAACGAAATACTACACTTAACAGACCAATAAAGACTTCTCCAACTGCGATGTCACAGGCTACCGTCAGGCTCAGTCGTTTGAGAGTATAGGGGTCCAGGGCCCCAAATACATTTTCTCTCCTCCTTTAATTGACCAACTATGTAAGTATATGCAACTAATTTCGTGCAGTAATTAGCCCATCTAGGTTACCTGTCCAGTCTAGTATTCAGTTAGTAAATAGCGCAAAATTTTCAGATCTGTAGCAAACTATTTTTGGTGAGATATATGCACCAACTTGTTTTGATCGCCTTGAGACCACATCTACAGCTGTGCTTCATTGTTATTGGTAGTATGTCTTGGTGAAGAGGCTTCGCTCTTTTGACTGAGCCAATCGGTGCGAGGCTACTGCGATACCACACGTCTGTGATTTGTGGACAGAACACAAGGGCACGAGAGACAGTCCCCCCACCGCCTGGGACTCAGTGCCATTATGGTGGTATGCTAGGTGTATCTATAAACGGCTTTCGAATGACAACCAACTGCTCACCAATGCTTTTTCTATGGGGATAGCAATTCGCTGTCATTCGAAAGCCGTTTATAGATGCGGCCCTAAGATACGTGAAAATCTCTGCTTGACAACGGGAACAGACTCCAGTTCCCGAAACGTCGTTCTTTTATCTGGAAACTACTGTTTTTTGTTTTGTCTCCTCTTTGGGTCACATGATGTTTTCCTGTTACTGCCTGATAAACTACTGTGTTTTGGTTTCGTCTCAACTTTATGGCGTATTTTTATTTTATTTCGTGATTCGTGTATTTTATCTGTCTGACCCTTTGCCAAAGCATGCCTCAGTCCTTGAAAGTGTCTATTTTTTTCCTGTATTCTTGTTTGGTTGTCCTTGTTTTGTTTGACTCGATTCCATTAATTGAATTTTATATTGTGTATTTATCCTAATAGCTAAAGCATACTCTGCTAATTTATGTTATTCCTTTCTCGTTAGCAGTGGCGTATGGTGGTTGTGTTCCAAGGCATGCAATATAAGCTCCGACTATATACTTTGAGCACGTGGACTCAATGTGTCTACCTGTCATAAACAATAAACATGTGTTGTGTAGACCGAGGTGTATTATTGGAGAATATGTTCCTCGACTCTTGCACGCTACAGGCAGTGGAGTGTGTACCTTCCCCTACCAGTCTAATGCTCCACAGATAACTCAGTGTTGAGTACAGTTAGTGACCCCTGATTTTCGCGAAATATAATTTTGCCCCAACTTTGTTTCGGTAACTTACGCGCACATCTGCAGTTCTGCTTCATTGTCAGTGATCGGACGTCTTAGGTATGGCGTGTCTTGGGGTTTTATTGGTAAATTACAGACTTGTGAAGTTGTAATAACGTTATTGTGATTGGCAAAGTCAAATGAAAGACATCACTTCACAAATACACGCTGTCAATAACCATGAAGTAAGTATAACTGCAAATGTGCAGGTAAGTCACTAAAACAAAGTGGGGCAAATTTATTTTCTTGAAAATCAGAGATCCCTAGGTATAGTCACTGCTTAGAACCGCATACCTTGGAACACGACCACGATACGCCATTGCTCGTTAGTTTAATCTGACAGATATTTCAGTGGCGTAGCCAGGTTTTGTGTTAGGGAGGGGGGTTCAAATGGGGAATTTTATGTAAGAACACCGATCCCCTCAGTTAAAGCTGGGGGTCCGGGGGTCCTCCCCCCGAAAAATTTGGGCTTGAAAGTGCAAAATTGTGCTATTTAAGCAGTTTTAGTATCGAAAAATTGAATATACCAGTGGTAGTAATATAAAGTTGTTTTGAAGATGAAGAATGTTTAAGTGAATAATATTACAAATGGTTGCTGTGAATACTCCCTAACAAATTTACTAGTTTACTAGTATTAATCTAGAGAAAATGTGCTACATAGGTATGAAATTAGTGATAAATTCTAAATTGCATTGTTGAATTTTTTTGTCCTTCATGTTTAGGGAGGGGGTTGTACCCGGAACCTCCCCTGTCTACGCCCTTGAGACATTTACATCACAATGGAGTGTGTCCAAAAAATTAAGTCCAGCCACCTGATCACTGACTATGAAGCAGGAATGCCGGATGTGCACGTAAGGTTCTGAAAAAAAAGGGGGGCATATTTCTTCCCGTGAAACTTTCGTGACCCTAGTTATATAGCTAACTATTGTAGTGTGTGGCGGGCTGCGGGGAGGTCAGGCGTACTGGCTCACCTCTGACTCGGCCTGCTGAATCGCGAACATGGCCGGCATTGTTTGGGGTTGCCCCCAATCTGAAATTCAGATGAGCACCCGACTCTTCGGACCTCGCGAGCACGCACGGCGTCCCGCCCTACGGCCGTGTGCCCATCGGTTATCCGCCGACCTCGACCTCCGCGCCACAACTCGAGTGTCTGGGTCGCGTTAACTTTCCCGCACTTCGGAAATACTCGGGAGCATTCGTTTGCTCCCGGGGATTGAGCGTAAAGGAAGCTTAACATATGTTATTTTTTTCTGTGGTTTTCTAACCAAATAAAAACATTCAGCGCACAGTATTTTTTTACATTTGAAACTTATCTAAATGTAGGTAATGTAAGTGGGTTTTACGTCTCATCGTTAGCGAGGTAATTATAGACGGAGACATACAACTTGGTACAAAGACAGGAGCCTGAAGAGTAGTCGGCCATGGTCTTTGTTAAGGAACCAAGCCAGCATTCGCTTTGAGCTATTTTGGGAAACTATGGAAAACTGAAGTCAGGATGGCCGGAGCCGGGATAGAACCCAGTTCCTCCCGGATGTGGGTCCAACGTGTTACCGCTGCACAACCTTGCTCGGTAAAACTAAACTAACTTAAGCCAACCAGAACTAATCTAAACTAACTATCACAGGGGACGGGAATAGGAAGAGAGATGTCTGGCTCAATCGCCGAGGATGGACGAATGTCCCCGAGCGTTTCCGAGGAGCGAGAAAGATAACGCGTCCAAGACACTTGTCGACACCATAACCTGTGCTTCGCAAATCTCACTGAATACAGTCTTAAGGTCTTTTCATGTGCATATATAATGATTTAATTTTTATTGCTATTTTTATGGCAGTGAATGAAATAGCAGAGCCTAAATATTGCAAAATAGTGGATATATTCAGAGCCACATTTTTTTGTGAATATAATTTGACACAAATGTGTTTCACTGCCTTATGAGCACCTCTGCAGATATGCTTCATGGTCAGTGACTCGACGTCTCGGGGTTCTGCCCACAAATCACAGATGTGTGGTGTCGCAGTAACCTTGTTCTGATTGGAACAGTAAAATGAGCCACGCCTCCCCATAAGAACACTCGACCAATAACCACGAAGCAGAGCTGTAAATGTGCACTGAAACAAAGTGGTATAGAATTTTTTTTTCGCCAAAAATCAGTAACTTTAGCTATGTCCCATTTGTAAAATTAATTACAGCTATACTAAACACATGTTGATATTTTTCATTTTAAAGCATATTTGGGAGATGTATTGTGATATAGTTCTAAGTAATTTTCGGAGTCACTGAAATGTTATGAAATACAGTTGTCGGAAACACGATCAATATATCTCCGAATAGAATAATCGCCAAGAGCATCAAATAAAATCTACACGAATTTGACAGTCAATATAAAAAAAACTACAAAATAACAATCCTACATAATGACATGTGCGAACTTAACGAGAAAATACATACCTAGAATGATGCATTTGTTAAGTGTGATCTCTTACCGTGTTCTTCTACCAAGGCCTTATGTTGTTCGAGGGCACGTAAAACGTCGAAAAAAATATATATATATATAATTTCGACGTCGGAGATTGTTCTTCAGAAATACATTATTCGAGAAAAACGTTTCTCACAAAGTTTTTTTTTTACTTTGAGCGCTGAATTATGTACCATACCCTCGTAATGTCCTGCAGCGTAATTTTCTTGTAGAAATGTCAGAGAAAATGTACGCCGTTGTTATTTTTGCCTTCATTAAATATGCATGACAAACACGTTTAGAATACGGAAAATTCCATTCCTAATCGAGCAGTCTTAACGTGTTACATGCACGCAGACGAAGTTTAAGAAATGCGGCAATGTTGTAATATGGCAGATACACGAATGCACGAAGATTGCAGTTGTGTCAGACGGGGTTCTTAAGGGGGCCACCTAAACTGATGTATTTCGCGCGTTTGAGGCCTAAAATTGTGGATTGCTATATTTTCTTGCACTTAACACATTCTTGCAAGTTTCGAATGTAAGTAGCAGATATTTTGCTCTCTAAAACTCATGAATGTATGCACAGAAACTTCAGAACAATGCTGTATGTAATTTATTCTAAAAAAGCACCTTATAGTTTGCGTAAGTAAACTTGAATGGACTGCTAAATAACGCAAGAAAAAATTACGAATAAAATTTTAAATATCCAGTCCTGTAGAGCTCTTTGAGTAATCATACCTAGTCTAAGATAACAAATAAATGTGTAACAATTAGAGACATGAACTTTTCGCGAAAAGAAATTTGCCTCACTTTGTGTCAGTGACTTGTGTGCACGTCTGCAGACTTGCTTCACGGTCAGAGATTGGATGTTTTGACATTCGTGTGTCGTGGCGTTTTATACGCAAATCACAGACGTGTGGTGTTACAGTAACCTTATTGTGATTGGTACAGTCAAATGAGAAACGTCACAGTTCAAAGGCACGCTGCCAATATATATGAAGCAGAACTGCAGACGTGCACATAAGGCACTGGAACAAAGTGGGGCAAAATTCTTTTCGCGAAAAGTTCATGTCTCTAGTAACAATTAATACAACTTCACGAAGCGTCAAGTCACAATTAGCAGGTCGAAGCAGAGGTGTAAATTCCCCTCGCATTTGAGGAGGTCCGGGTTCGATTCCCGACTACTGCCGTCCTGAGCTCGGATTTCCAATGTCTCCCAAAACTTTTCCAGTAAAATTCCGAATGGTTTATGAATAAATTACCTGCCAGTATTTCTATCGCCTGTTCCTTTTCTGAGTCGAGTTCAAATGTTGTAATTCGAAAATGTTAACAAGTTATTAAAAACGTTTGAAAAAAAATATGGAGTAGTCTTATGTAACGGAACGACAAGACCTATGTATCGGAAAAATCTGTTGTGTTCTTTCATTAGGGACCACTGCAGCATTTGCTAGCCAATCGGGCAGTATGTATCATCTCTCCTCGTGGGTATTTCGATTTAGTGTTATATTACAGATATTTGCCATTTTTTTCTTCACATAACTTTTTGAGTCCCACGTTAATTAATAGCTTCGAGTGTTAAAAAGTAATAATAGTTTGATATATTATGTACTAACACTGGCCTACGGATTTTTTGTTCATCACTACCGATGAGAATTGAAGCCCTTGGTTGAAGAATGGGAGGTGTAAAATATTGTTGCGTGCCATGTTCCTGGAGGCCAGTGGTCGGCGGCTGTTTCGTAACACCTTGAGGGCTGGCCGATGACTCAAAGCCCGGGTGGCTCATAGTGGGAAACCCGCCTAACCTACGTCATAGATACCTGTCCCAACTGCGTCTTAACCCTTCGAGGGTGGCCTACGTGACTAAAAGCATATCCGAAACATGA
>PNEQ01087332.1:0-30300 GCA_003012365.1 Medauroidea extradentata | reverse complement strand
AGGTGTCCGGTATGATACAACAGAATTCAATAACCTAGTAATTGGGGACATGTTAATTTAAATTCATCGTTTCAAAATTCAATATAAATATAGTCAAGGAATTTTAAAGTAGAGTCATTTGATTATTTTCCTGGCTTGTTTGGTTTCAAATTGACCACAGTAAAATTTTAATTATTTTTGTTGATATAACTTTTTCTTGCATTTTGACCAATTTTTGAGTTTTGGCAATTTTAGCTTATTATTAAATTTTCCCTGGTGAAGTGAGTAACTTCAAGTGTTGCAAGCTTCTCCAGGCTGTAGGATTTCTGGCGCCGACGTTGTGCTTGATTGCTTGCTTCATGGAATTCTCTCCATGACGTAGGTTATTGACGCACGTAGGTCAGCCATCACAGGGGGTTGCTTAGGGTATTGCGCCGCGAAAGTAGTTCCGCTGTTGCGCACCTTTTGTCCCTAATTATATTATTTGTGTGGATAAATCATTTTATTTCAATGTAAAACCTATTAACGGAAATTTTGGAATCCTTTGTTATGTGTTTCAGTGTCATTTTGGGGGTTTTGTTGAATTTTGTATACTGTTGTATCACTCCGCCGTGTGCGCTATTTGTTGCCATGTCCGTTGCCGTGAGAGAACAGTTGGTGCCGGGCGCTGGCCCGAGGAGGTAGCGGTGTTGTGGAACAGTTTTGTGCCGGGCGCTGGCCCGAGGCGGGCATTAGTTGTAGGGCAGTTGGTACGAATAAGTGATCATTACCTTGTTTTTTTTATTGAACTCGCGCTCAGACATGGTAACGCCGGACAGCTGACGGGTTTATTTGTGATGTGTAAATAACCGCCTTTTGTAAACATCTGTCAAAGTTATAGGAAAAAATAAATCAACAGTTGACTGAGTAAGTGAGTTATTGGTGAAATCACGATGATTGGTTAACCCTGAAGTTAAATCAAACTGAGCTATCCGGAGCACGCGCAAACTTCACATAACCTCAACACCCACTGCAGTAGACTACAGCAGCAATAGACCGCTAAACACACAGCAGACGCAGAGTGACGCGTCACAAAAGTATAAAAGACGTAATTTTCAGCAGATTTTACTCAAATTTTCGACTTTTTAGACTCAAATTTTGCACAGTTTCTCAAAATAGGGTTGCACAAACGGAAAGGACGTATCAGAGGGGGGTCGCATCAGCGGAATTTTACTGTACTAGCAAATATATCATGCAAACTGCCGACCAGTTCACAACCAGACACTCACTGGCATTCACACACCGAGACCAAAGAGTAACACATATATGAAGACTTCATCGCTCCCTACAAATATAATCGGCCAATGCCATGCAACGGTAAAAATGCCTTTTTTTCCCGTTAGCATTATGCTTCTCTGTTGTATGATCAATGATCATGGTAGTCTCATACTAAAACACGTAAACAATGTCACAATTTTTGGGGTGATTAAAAATAATTTTCCAAAAACAGTAAAATTTCATACCTTTCCAAAAAATCTGCAAGAAGAATGCCCAATAGGTAAACTTTACGGGCAACCCATTAAAGTTAGCAGGTATGTATGTATGTGCATCAATTTTTTGTGATGCAAAAGTATTGGGACGTATCTGTCAGTGTGCAACTTACTATCCAAGAATGTGCTTTAAGCAGATATGTTGTGACAGGTTACTAGAGTTTAAAATACTACGTCATATACATGCTCACGACTAAAATGATAACATTTTTCATTCTTACTTGGGTGACTGTGTTTTCTTCACAACTTCTTGTGAAGAGACTTGTGTGGGCGTACTCTGGGAAATCTTCTGTGTTTCTTGTGGCACATCATCACGTGGACTTGGTCGGCTAACTTCTTTCACGCTCTCGTATACGTGATACAACAGATTGTCAACGGGTGCTGGCGGCGACTTGGGCGGAGAGTCTCTGAATGGCTCTGGAGGGAGTGGGGTGTCACGAAACTGTTTCGGTGGTGGAAGTCTTAACTCCTCGTAAGGGTGGTCGATTATGTGTGCACTTTCAGGGGGCTCTACCAGTTTCTGCAGTCTTGCGCACAACTGCTCTCCATTAACTACACGATGCTGCTTAGAAGATGTCTTGTCTGCTTTCAGTCTTAGTCCACCAAATTCACTGCAATCTGGACTGAGTTGACCACTTGACATGTCACCCGACGTGCGACGACTTGAGTTTGACACCCAGCCGCTCTGTTCCGACGTAATGTCAGAAAGGGAGGACGAGGGAGGGGAAGACAGCGAGGGTCCTGCTGGTGACTTTCCAGGAGAGTGACTCTTCGATTTCACTGTGATGGTGGTAGCAACAGTCGGTGGCTCCACCAGGCTAGACTCGACAGATATGAGAGCTGGATCCGCCGAGCTATAGAGTCCCACTTCTATTTTGCTGAGCTCACCAGGCGGGAGAGGTAGAAGTGGTTCTATGGATATTTCATCTGGTGTGGCGAAAGTCTGCTTTGGACTCCTGTCGTCTGAAAACAATGGTGGTGGTGGAGATAAGGGTAACACAAGATTCGGCATGGACTCGCTGCTGTTCGCATTCGCCAGGAGTGCCTGCGATGATTCTGAATCCTGGCATTCGCGCTGCAGGACGGTTACACTAGGCATTGACAGGGTACTTTGTGAGTGCTTCATCGTGGCAGTTGGGGACAAACTGCCATTAACCGCTTCACTTAAATTAAATGGCACGCTGGTGCTCTGCTCAAGACGACGATACCCGATGGCCATAGAGTCGCCGGAGTCTGTCGAAGGAGATGTTCCTGTTCCATTGCCGTTTGCCACCTTCAACTCTAGGCGCAAGTTGTTCTTCAGCTTTTCATTTAAATTCTGTCCAAGAGGAAGCGGTAAAGGAAGCATTGTAAGAGGAAATGGAGGTGGAAGAGTTGTAACAATGCTAGGAGGTGTCAACATATTGGGCTTAAGGCAGTCCATGCTCTTTTCACGTCTGAGCTGAGTGGATGCCGACCGCATCATGTCGGTTACGTGGGGAGGTCCAAGCGAAGGGTTCGGGGCAGAAGAGGAAGTCACTGGTGGCACAGGAAGGGGCTGTAAACATCGTGGTGGCATAGGGGTAGGAATCACTGTGGGTTTTGAGGTAGGAAATGGAAGAACACTTGTTGGAGTAACATCAGTAGTCCTCAGCTGATCCAAGGACTTGCTGTGACGAGCAGGAAGAGACGACTTGCGAAGACCATCTTCCACCACTTCTCGATGATGGAGTATGAGCGTATTTGTCGCAGATGACGTGGAATAAGGATGCCGTCTTTCACTTCGAGGTGCCAAGGTTAGAGTTGCTTTCAGAACATCACCTGCTCCCATCGATGGAAGCTCGTTCACACCCACCATACCTTTAACATAGGACGCAAATAATAAATTACTTAGCCTGAAGCAATATGATCACATTCCTTCTTTACATAAACACTCCTGTATAATGTACTCAAAAATAGGGAGGAGTCAAATCAAGACCACTTTTTCACAATACTCTATAACAATGTCAATACCAAAATATTTTAACGATGCTTGATGATACATATTCTTTTACACATAGTAAAATTATTAATGTAGCAGGAAAGTAATGTCTGCCTATAGCACGGAGGCCATAATACTTTTAAATATAACCTGTAAATTACATTCTACAATTGAACCCCAGTGAACACAAATAAACAAAATTCTGTCATTGACTGACTCTCACGTAAACAAAAACAAATATACCGGCTACCATGTTTTCTTCTTAGCTGTAACACACAAAATGAAGTAGTGCATTTAATTACCAAGGTTACCATAGATTCCATTGCCAATTTAGGATATATTTTAGAACACCCACAACGAATATTATGCCAAATGACAAATAAATAACTACACAATACAAAAAGTCATTGCCATTCATCATTACACTATGCATTGAAGAGAACACTTCCGCTTCAACTGATGTTGGGACACTACCCAAAGAGTATCGTTGCTGGTCACATTCAGCACAGCAGCGTGCACATTTGCAGGTCACTCTGCCATGTGTATTCCCATGACAAGGAGCAGTAGTCACAAGTGTGTCTGTTGTAAATGACCCAATGATAAGTATCTATGAGTTATGAGAGTTTTATGCCAAATACTCTGAATTGCATGCAAAATAATTTTGCTTATACTGTATAAATTCACTGTAATTGAATCAGCACTGTTCGCTTCCAAGGTATACTACTTATCACTGAAAATTTTTTTATTACTGATTCTTAAATGATACACAACACACTACATTATCAACAGATCAGAGTATTGCAAGCACTGAGGTCCCCACACACTACTCAAAATAACTACAGGAAAACATTAAAATCAAGAGAAAAAGATAATGCATGTGCATTTGTGTCTCTCTGCTTCTCACTGTTTCTGTGTGTGTGTCTGCGTCTCTCTGCCTCCCTCTGTTTCTGTGTCTGTGCACGTCTCTCTGTCTCCCTCTGTTTCTGTGTCTGTCTACCTCTCTCTGCCTTCCTCTGTTTCTGTGTCAGTCTGCCTCTCTCTGTGTGTGTGCGTGTCTGTCTGCCTCTCTCTGTGTGCCTATGTACATGAGAGAGAGAGAGAGAGAGAGAGAGAGAGAGAGAGAGAGAGAGAGAGAGAGGCTTGGCGACTTGCTGCCAGCCAGCTGTTGAAACTAACGTAATATTATTATTATTAATTTTTTTTTTTTTTTACTATACCATTTCTGATTAATTGGCTTGCGTACCAGAGCATTTCCCACCTCCTACTCCTCTGCGAGTTTTGCAAATTTTCTCACACTGAAACCTTTCTAAAATTTTAATTTTACTTTGTATGATTAATACAAATAAATTTTTTTTGGTACTTTCTGACGTGATACAGAACACTTAACTCTATTGCAAAAATGCTAATGCTAGTTAAAATATATTGCTCAAACACTTCTCATGTATGCATGGATGAACTTTTAAACTCGAGAATAATGGTCTGAAAATGCTGCACGGACTGATGCAATAGAATGTACACTTCAATTACATACGTGGATAAGTGCACAGGAGATGATAGTTTGTTCACATTAAAATAGGCTACTACAATCAACAAACGAAAACACCTCTGTTTTGCTTAAGTATTAACAAAAGTAGAAGTGCTTACCAGTAAGTAAATGTTATAGAAGGAAACTTGTCTTATTACAGTATGAAGTTACTAGTATTCGTCATGCACATTTTTTTAGAACATGTATAACAGAAAAATAAACATTGACATCAGGAAATTGTGGATAATATGCAAATTGGAGATGAGAATTGTGGATAATAAGAGGATCTACTGTAGCTGGTTTTAAAAAACAACAATTTTGTAGTTTTTAAACTACTGAACTATTGCTTGGTGGCAGATAATTTTGCTAATGTATCACAGACCAGCTGTGTAAGTTACAACCCATCTGTGGACTTATTTAATTTTAAATCCCACTGCTTATATCTGTTATGAGACTGAGCTACATAGTACAGTAATAGAGTCAGTTACTGGCACAAATCAATCTCAGTTTTTGGTGGCCAAACAAAAAAAAAATCTTTGGTATCAACCATGAAAGAATGAACACAAAATAATTTAAAAGATCTCTCCCCAGCCATAAGAATAAAGGTGGCACAGATCCATACAAGGTGTAAATACAACATGCTACTTTTGTTATATAAAAAAGTGGCTCCCATGGTAACTATGTACGCCCCTGACTCCTGATTATTGTCTATACTTAATAGATATTTTTCCTACCCCCACCCTTAAAACAAAAATTGTATACTAATTACAATTGGCGATTTACAGTAAATACAAACTGAGACACTCAAATGACTTGAGATATTATTCATTAAGCTGCATCTTCAGATGATATTATATCCTGGACAACACCTCTGTAATGGCTATAGGTCATTCAGAATAAAGTGAGCACTAAAGATTTAACCTTTGAAAAAAATTTATGGACATTACTGCATAAACGCTACCACTAACAAGAGTTACTTTACTGCTTGTATGGTTGGTAGCAATTCATTGCATGTAGTTCCGTGTATTTTCCTATTTGAATACAACATTAGTGAAAGAACATCAGATGAAATCGACCTCTCTGTATTTAATATGCTTCAAAATATTTACTTATGATCTTATTGACATTCTTACTTACAGCATAATTAGACTCAATTGGTGCGAGAATAATGTGATGCTATCGCCAATCTCGAGTCATCTTGGTCGTTACAGCTTGCTCCGCGCTTCAGACAATTCAAAACTCCACCAACAGGTGGCATCAGAGTTAGGTTCTCCCCGCCAAGTTGCATCATTTGCGTGCGTTTGTCCGTTGTGCGTATATACTGTAATGTTTATTACAAAGATAGTGATATTTTTATATTATTGGATCAGTGTATGTATGTTTCTTGTAAGTGTTATGTTAAGGTGATATAATTTTCATATTTACTAATTTTCATACTTATGTGTGTCTGTTTGGATTGGTAATACTTACCCTAGATCATTGTTTTCAGTATTTATAAGTGTGATTTGATTATTTAAGTACATTCTCCTAGAACTATAAACTTGGTGTTTTCCTAGGAATAGTTTTGCTAGCTGCACTAACAGATGCAGATTCTGAATTTAAATTTCCATTGTTGTGATGCATTTGGCAGAAAACATCATTTTGTTCGGTCTTGTTTTGAGAATGGACATGTCTACTGCAGAGGAAATTTTTTCCTTGGTATTCTGCCGGCATCATAAAGAATAGAGCTCTACCAAGGGAGGGAGTTAGGCTAGGTTGCGATACTCAGTTTGTTAGCCTAATTGAGAAGAGGCAATCAGCATATTTTAATTAGTTTAGCTTTGAAGTAAGCATAAAGACATCTGGGGACACGTAAGATGCCGATAAAAATTGTCTGAACTGTTATGTCATGTTTGTGGTGTCATCTATTGAGTATTGAGCTGTTCCGAATTAACGTGTCTAATGAGAACTGCCTAAATTGAACAATTTTAATTTGGACATTTGTGACTTTTAATTTTAACAAAACTTAAGTATTAATATTATCAATGTTAGTTATTAACTTGCCAAGCCTTGCGACCGCCACAGATGCCCAGAGAAAGAGAGAACTCAAATTAATAAAAAACTGACAGAGTTTAAAACTTAATACAGTAGTTTAGCCGAGGTAAAGTTTGTTTGTCTTGTACCCAGTTTTCTATATTCATGTACTCATGTACGTAGACGTTAGTACTGAGTAGAATGTTTCTATTTGCCTTACACGTGTTTGGTTTGAATATAGTGGAAGTAAATCTTTAAATAATTATTTTTTTGTATGGAATAGCACCTATGTATTATTTTCATTTCAGTCCTATATCAGTCACCTGATTCGCATAAAATATTCTATATTTCGTCTAATGAGTTGTGTTATTTTCTATTTTAATTCCACAATTAGTGTACGCATGTTTCTCTATTTCACTATACACTATCCTACATATTATCTGCTATTCTCACATAAATTACTCTACGTATACCAATAACCTTTGGGGAATTTGATTCATCCTTCAGAGAGGTCCGAACTAGCTGTGTAGCACTCTAATTATAACAGTTACAGCTGGCTCCGCGCTTCAGACAGTTCAAAACTTCACCAACAGGTGGTATCAGAGTAAGGTTCTCCCTGCCAAGTTGCATCATTTGCGTGCGTTTGTCCGTTGTGCGTATATACACATTCAAATGTATTGGAAATTACTTTGAGTATCATTGCCAGAATAATGTGAAACCATTGGTAATCTGTAAATTATGTTTCACGATTGCCAGCTTAGAAACAACATAATTTTTATTTCATATGTTAAGAAAATACATTATTTATTGTTTCCGAGGTGCGTTGTCGTTGTTCGTGGCAGTAGAACTGAACGAAACTTGAATTATGGAATAGCGTGTGTCATGTCTGTTTTAGTGGCGGTTTTGCGTTGCAAATTCAAATAAAATGTGCCTTCATTTACAATATTCGTAATGGCAATAGTGCGTGTTGTTTAGATTAGTCGATGGATAGAAACCAGACATTAACTGGTAGGTATTTATAACTAAGATTACTTTTTTTATATCTTATATTCAACCCCAGTGCATTTAATGAGTAGATATTGTAGCTAAAATTTATCGGAGCAGTTTAATGTAGTTGTAAACATTGCGCGACCCTATGTAAATAAAAGCACGTGGCATTATTTGTGTTTACATTCGGCGGAAAGATATAAACTGGCAGGAAATAGAAATAATTCAGGGCTTTTTTGAGTGCTCACTTTATTCCTAATCACCTATAATAGCATTTATAACACAATTTTGAGGAGGCCCAGTTCCCTCATAACACTTCAGACCATTTCCTGAAAAGAACCATACTGCATAAACCATCACCATATCAATGTAACTGAAAACACAAGCAGCTAATATCTAACAAAAGGAACTAGCCTAGAAATAAGTCCTTTATACCTGAGTTAATTCACAAAATTATAACACTTGCATAAGTGAAATGAAATATGGTAGCTTTATAGAAGCTTTCTGTAGTGCTGCATACAATTACTTAAGGAAGCAGGCAAGTTTTGAAGTGAACTACAGTTATAAAGTGTGTTGATTTTCTGTTCATTATCTTATCTCTCCACATTTTCATATTTTAATAGCTTCAGCATATGGAAAAACTTTAGGTGGAACTTTCTTCATCAGTTTTAGTAAAAGGGTTCCATCCTACATTATGATGGCCAAACTTCTGTAAATCACAATTTAAAACTTGGCTTTTGTTTCTGCCAGTTAGGGTATCCAAACGACGAAACTGTATAACATGCAAGTACTTGCAATGAAACAGATCCCAAACACTTCAGTATAGTGAAAGCACTGTAGGGTTGAAGCTGCACATCAACTTACAGACGTAACCACCTACCTAGCACAGAAGGTTTACTTTGAGCAATGCTGCGAGTGGAAGATGCTGCCTTCTGGGAACGAGACTCGAGGATTGCTGCGATGCCACAACTGCAGTCTTCTTGCGGGGGAAGATTGGGCCGATTCTCCCCTGTACCATCTGTGGCAGCAGCAGAAGCAGCAGCGTTTGCTGCCGCGGCACCAGCTCCACTCAAGAATGGATCTACAACACAGACTCTCTTCTATCCGAAGGGGCAAAGGACACAATCTGTGTACAGTATTTAGAAAAATTACAAAAAGGTACACAAAACATAATGCTTTATACAAAATAAAAGTATTATTTCTTCTAAGGTTCTGAATAATGTTTATATATTACTGCAATTATAAACACAGGTATATATTTTTATTTTCAGAGACTCTCCAGAACTTTTATGAATTCTAAAAACCAAGTGTCAGAAAGTAAAAAATTTAAAAGATTTGAGTTTGGAGGGATAAACTAATATTTCTGTTAAAGAAGCACACTTGTTTTTGATGTTTTAGGATTTATTCCCACCACCTCACTGGTACATTTTTCCGTGCTATTTGTGGAGGTTGGGTCTGAATGCAGATTTCTGACTACGAAGCTCTTAACTTCCTCAAGAGTAGGGTGATCAGGAAGCCTAGCTTACAAATATTCTGCACATTTATACAATCTTTCTAAGATATGTAACTATCGTTACAAGGAGAACTCATATTCTGTAATTCAGCATGGAGCAGTGAATGTCTTTCTAAATGGCTCGCAGATACTGTTAAAATATGGCTGCAAAGGAGACAGAAATACATTAAGTATTTTAGATTCCTTTAAATATGTAATATGTTTAATATACTATAGCTCTGTGCATATTAGCTTATACCGCTGGCAAAAACAACAAATTTCATACAGTACTAGTGGTACTAGTGCTGCTACCTCTTGGCCTTGCAGTACACTTACTTAAAGATGAGCACTGTATGGATAAAAAAATATGCTGTTATTACTTTTAATTAAAATTCTAGTACAAAAAAAAATTCAAAAAGTACGGTAATTAGTACATATTTCAAAAATATGCTATACAACTGAGTATAATATGTTTGAAAGTTTTCAGAACACATTCTACAGAGTTGTCAAGCCTACAGAGATTCTGGCAAAGAGAGGTGTTAGACAAAATGACACAGATAATCACGAGTTTCTACATATATTGCTGACAATCTTGAAAGAGTCACAGATGACCATCTTTACCAGAGGTGAGGTTACAGAACAGGCCCCAAGAATTAACTTGTTTCACGAGTTCTCTGGGAAGAAAAGACTTAGAGAAGGCTCATTGAAACTCCTTTTAATTTCCACTGTTACCTAGGTCTGGCAGTCAAACAGCCTCTGCCTCTGGCCCTTGCATCGTGCCGTGCACGGCTGCACAGATATAACATTATCTATTAACTTCCAGTCAAATTGGTCAACTAATAATCTGATCGCAAACTTAATACTCTAAACCCATCCAAGTCATCCTAATAACAGTAACTAATAAGTCACAATCAGTGTCAATGCTCCTGAAGGAATGTACAAAAGAAAGAATGCCACATAGCGCTGATGCTTATGCATATATAGTTTATGGGAGGTGTAAAGGGTCAGCAGTAGACCACTGGTAATCACTACCAGCAAATACAACAGACGGCCGGCCGCTGCACTGTGAGCGGCAACACCTTCCTTGAGGCCATATCTGGCTGCAAAGGAAAGTTACATTGCTGGTGCCCTCTCGTACACTTTTCTGATCAAGCGGCCACACACCCCTTCAGTACAACACTACTGACGACTCTTAATCCATTGCTGGCACAAACCCCCTGCACATCTGTCACCATGGTAAAGAATCAGACCTAACCTGACATCCTATTGCAACAGACTAAGCAAATTCCAAAATTTGGTTTTCCATTTGTTCAGTGTAGCATATCTGCCAACCTTGAATGTTGAAAATTCTTGAGGTTTTGGAGAAGAAATACACATACTACCGGCTAGTAAAAAGGAGAGTCCGGAGGTCTTCTCCCCAAAAAATTTGATTTTGTAGGTGAAAAATGGTGCAAATTAAGTAGTTTTTCATATCTAAATACAATATATTATAAACAGAAGGTAAAATATTCACTTTTTTTTATTAGTTTCAAGCTTAAAATGTAACATATTTTAAGGGTGTAGGGGCATATATCTTGATACCGCAGCCCCCTGGCAAGCGGCCCTTTTGCAAGGCATATTCTTTAGCTTAAGTAAGGTTTTCACAGACCCGGAAAATGCAAATGTTCAAATGCACATTAAATATACAGTAGCCTATATAATAAAAGTACAACTACTTGCCAACACATTGCGTAGCCTTTGTTCCCTCATCAAAAGATTTCATTTGTATAGGTTTAATTAATAGGCCACCAATGGTTTTGTCAAATTACAGTAGACACAGGCACATATCCAAAGTCACATTGAGCCGGACTACCCAGACTCTTCTTACAAGGCCTAAACCTATCCAACATAAATACCAACGAACAATGATAACAAACAAGGTTAAATGGGACTACTGTCCCTTGCATCTACTGACCTATGCTTACAGCTTATCAGAGATTAGGGATCTACTCTTTACATTCCTGAGCAAGGAAGAAAACATTTTAGAACAAACCATGTATTGACATTTTAAGCACTCCAGATACAATATTCCTACAACCTTATCCCACATTACAAATGTTTATTACAATTCGATGCGAATGCACGACTCGCTACAACACTCTTTACACTTGATATCATAAAAAGTCAGTTCCTTGTTTTACGCATATCACTTCAAAACACTGACAATGACCATAACACTCTTGAATACCCAAAGCAACAAGCGCGATTACAATTACCAATACGCACCAATACTTATAAATACATCTTTCAAAGGTAGGTCACAGCACCATAGTAACGCAGATACCATTACTGAGTCTCCATTTATCCTCTGCGCACCAAACGCCCCTCATCCATTCTTCCTAACATAATCTCCCTGCCAACAAACACATTAACTCAATAGTCAAATGCGAAGATTACCACTCTCGTCGATCTCCCGTAACGGAGAAAGTCTGGCAACCCATCCATGTCGCAGGAATTCCTGTTACACCAGCGCTACTACCTCATAGAGCTTAATTCCCCTCCAGCGGTGCCGCGTGGTGCGAACTCGCGCACCCTACAAATGTTTGCTAGGGCCTCTTCTGCACCAGCTAAATCAACCTGTCTATTTTACTCACCAACCGCCTCGGGCAGTGTAGGAAGTAGATACGTACGATTGCAAGACGAACTCACTTAAGTTTCGTGTTGCGTCTTACGCACATCGGCGACCAACAGGATACAAAAACCCTTCGTGACTACTCTTCGGTACAGGCACCTCTCTCATTGAACGCAGGCGTCAGAATGCGCTTCTCCCCAATGCGAGCAGCGCTCGCCTCCACCCGCGTGCCCCTACCGCCGGTCGGCGGAACTAGCCTTCCCCCCCACCCCCCCCCCAAAAACTAGGCCGCTCTCCTCCATGGCCAGTGGAGAAGAGGAGCGGGGCAGGGGGGGGGGGGGGGGGGCAGCCAGCACCGTCAACCAGGGCAACCCAACTCCTAAATAATTCCCTTCACGCTAACCACAAGTCACTCACAAGAAGGAAGGGCGAAAAGACTCCCCCCAAAACTCAAAATTGAAGAAGAAGCCCCCCCCCCCCTAAAAGGAAATAGAAAAACTCAAAATACTCAAAATACTTAAAACCCGGCGGGAGCCCGCTCAACATCACAAACAATTACAGTTTTGTTCACAAGGAACCTTAATCCACACACAAACACTTTTCCACACATTCATTAAGTTGTAAATACTATATACGGTCAGATAAAGTATATAATTGCTCATAAACAAAAATTTTATTTCACCCTGATCCTACATGAAAGAAACATTTCACCCACAATGACAGTAGTTTTGTCTCGTGCGCATGCTGTACATTTTTACAGTTTCGACATCAGGAAACATTCTCCCAAACTAGTGACCGGTATGGTGTGAAGCGAACAGCCTGCGCTTGGGGTATAGTTTTTCAATAAGTCAGTTGTATTTCTAGAGTCTCTGCTGTTGTTTATTTGTTTGTATAATTAATGCTAACCAGTGTTACTGACACTTCAGAACCAAGAGCTGGTCAGCCTAGTATCAGTTAGGTGTAGGGTAGGGTTGATGCATTTATTAATGTCAAAAGCCCAGTGTGTTGCCCGACCACCCTACTTTAATATATTGCCTGTAAATTATTTAAAATCAGAGTGTTTCTAAATTTTTGTAAGTCAATAATACCGTATTTACTCGTGTATAGCCCCACCCATTTTTAACCTAAAATTTACGTTTCGATTGAGGGGTGGGGCTATACACGAAACAAATCTTATATATAAAAAAAAAAGGTGTTTTTAATTGATGTTGAACAGAATTTCAATAGGCCTTTTTACTTTGTTTTCGAAATCAACTAGCGGCAAGACCGGCCCCGCTTGTTTATTTACGAAATCAACAAGCGGCAAGACCGGCCCCGTTTGTTTATTTACGGAAACAAGCGACAAGCCGGCAAGACCGGCCCGCAGTGTGCGTGGCCGTGATGCGGGCCCCGCAGTGAGAGTGGCCGATATGCCGGCCCCGCAATGTGCAGCGAAATCTTTTGTGTTGCTGTGCGACCGAAAAAAAAATTGATGCTTGAAGTGGGAGAGGCCAAGGTCAGATCACAGCTGGTACAGTTGACGTGCACCGCTAGGCCATTCAACAGGTGTTATTTTTTTTTAGAGTGAGATGGTGCATACACAGTATTACAGCCATATGCAGTACTTAACGGTTGTAAGGTTTAAATAGCTCTTTTATCTTTACGTGCCGTTTTCAGCTTCTCCTGCTGTTGGCACCACGTACGTACACTTTTGCGATCAATGTCGAAGTTCTTTGCAGCTTTCTTCATCGAATTTTCCAATGCATACTTCACGACCTTCAGTTTGAATTCGGCCGTAAAACTACACCGTTTCTTTTCCATCGCAGCGATAGTCCATGCAACTCGAATTAATTATCGTAGTATCTCGTACAAACTAATGAAGATAAGTAATAAGAAACGGGAACAGCAATCTACACGCAAACAAACACGGTACGGTAACAGACTGGCGAGTGGCGTGGCGACTGACTGTCTACACAGCACAAAGCTACGTGCGTGCTCTCAGCCAGCCTGCCACTACAGCGCGCTGTTGCCAAGTCAGCTTTCTACCGCTCGGCATTTGCCGCGCACGTCGTAAAACTCACGTTTGCATTTACGGTATGAATTGATATTGACACACGATTTATTTGTAAATATATCGGCACATATTCTACCATTGCACCTTGCTTCTGATGCATCTTTACTAGTAAAAAATCAGGGGTGGGGTTATACAAGGAATATTTATTTTTCTTAAATCTAGTATTAAAAATGGGGGGGTGGGGCTATACACGAAGGGGGGCTATACACGAGTAAATACGGTAATTGTTTCAATATGAGGGTTCCATGTTTGTTGCTGTAAGCCTAATAATTTTCTAAGTAAGTCATTTAGTTAAATAATGTAATGATTATAATTTTGCTGAACAAAAAATCTCATAGAAAACCCACTCTAAATGTAAAACCGCTATTGGGCCTGTCGAAACAGTACAGTAACAGAAAACCGCGTTCTCATTGGAGTATTTTAATGTTAAATAATGTGTTCTCAAGTTTTGTTCCAAGTTCTCAATGTTCTGATGACACATGGATTTAAAATAAATATGTCTTTTGTGGACTTCTCTAAAACGGCATGAAATTTCAAGCAACTATGGACTCTTGGACATTTTACGAGAAATTGATCATTGAAAAGTTATTGCAGTTTGAAAGTTTTGGTATTTATTTTGAAAATATGTAGATGAGTTCAGCCAGCCCGGCCATGGTGCCGCGGGGGCGATACCGATAGGGGTTTACAGAGAGTACTGCAAGGTGTATGGCCCGCAATGTCCGATGCCAAGGATTTTATTTAATATAATTTTTATTGTAATAATAATTTACTAAAATATTGAAATACGTCTTTAAAGTAAGCATAATTTTACCGATTTTTCAGCGATTTTAGTTTGGTTAATTTGTATCCAGACCGGTTATTTAATCTTGCTAGAAGGTCATGGAACATTCTAACCGGAAGGTAGGCCGCCATAGTGTCTTGGGACGCCATTGTGGTCGCAGTTGCTGATTACTTTGTTCTTGACCATCGAGGAGGCCGGACGTGTTCCGTGCTGTGCGAGGTTCGCACGTGGTGAGCCGAGGGGCGCGATTGAAAGAGATGGGGCCGCAGTGGAAGGCAGTGAGAAGACTTTTTAGAACTATGCATTAGTAATCAGCTTGAATTATTTGATCCTTTAATGTGAATTTGCAGCCGTATTACCGCATGGCCGGCCCACTATCGGTTTATAATTTGAGTTTAGCACCTGCTATCTTTCTTTGAGTTGGGTTTCATTTTAGTTCAGTTCTCTTTCAGTTAAAGTTTATTTTGTACAAGGAGTTTGTACGTGCCGATGTAAGCGCGGTTGCGTGAGTTTGTTATAAGGAGGTAATAAATATGGGCTGTTAATCTGACCACGTGTTTTTGAATGCTGTTATGCATGCGTCCATCCCTCGATACCACGAACCCTGAGGTAAGAGTTACTTACCGCTGAGACCGGAGCATTATATGAGGACTGACCAAATTACCAATTTTCATTGTGGGATATTGTAAGCAACTAGTGGGGCTAGTATTGTCACATCATCAGAGGCAGTGTAGAAAGAGAAGAGAGTCGGTGCCACCACAATGGTCAGCACAATTCAAAGGTAAATTGTATTCCACAATGAATTAAGTGAACAAACATTTAGTTCGAGTCGAGATTATTGACAGCACAACACACAAAAGTCAGTTTCTTGTCTGATTCAATGCACTTTACTTTAGCAAGACGTTTCTTACATTGCGAATGCTTGAACACATTGTTTCGTCCTGCATGCGGCACAAAACGCAAAGCTGTTACATTTCTGTGAAGCGATGATGCGTTGAAACTCTTCTAAACAGCCCTGGTCAAATGTTTAGTAATGTTTCTTACTAGTGGTCTGTTCAGACATCATGAGACGTATAAACACACTACAGAAAATTCACCACGTAACCTAATGTCATCAATATCGTGGGAAACATTGCATAAGAAATAAATCCAGACAACAGAAGAACGAAACCTTCAAACACCAAAAACACTTGTCAGTCAAAGCTGACTGATCAAAACACAGCACTTGTTTGAATTGATTCCATAATGGCGATGACAAAAGCACATTTCAATGCACAAGCAATGTCGACAGCAATGAGAACAATCTATTTCTTCGTAAGAGTATAAAGCTATAACCAAGCTCCACAATTAACCATCAATCTATCGATTCATGCACAAAGAAACATAAAAGTGACGGAACTCGCAAATAATCGTGAGGATTACATTTAAATTTGTGCGTGTGTGAGTGATATCATAAAATTGTGAGCCTCATGTCTAAATCGTGACAGTTGGAACGTATGGTGTAGACATTAGTTCTCGTTGTACAGACTGCTAGTTTGTATCAACCCTGTTGTGTTTTTTGTGAGATAAAGATTTTTTTCCATAGTTCCATTTCTGTTTTAATGTTTGATATTGGATATGGAGCATTAAATATCTTAAGTCATTTCACTGGCTGTGCCAACTTTCACAAGATACAAGATATGATAAAAGTACCTGTACAAATCGGTGTTGGCAGTGTATCGCCTTTGAAAAGACACAAAGTCTCACCTGCTGTAATGCACTTACTTTCAATCTCTAAACATACTGTCACAACTACACTAGACCCCCGATTTTACGAACCCTGGATTTAACGAAGGTAGCGATTCTACAAATACAATCTCAGGAACCCTCAAAAAATAACAAAATTATATGACAAAAAAAATTGTAAGGAATTACATTGACAATGAATAAAACATTGTGTATCTAATTCACTGCATTAAAATATGAATTGTAGAGTTGCAGTTATTACTTGGTAAGTCACAATATTAAAAATAAAACAAAAATAGCGAAAATCCGTTAAAAAATGTGGCAGTGACAGTTTGAAAACCGCACGGCGGCGGCACCGCCGCCTGTGCCAAGCCGGCCGGCCTGTCTCCAACAACGACGTATTAGGATCTATATTAAGGTCGTACTATAGACGAAAAGTTCCAGCACATGCACATATGCTCATTTAACTATAGTACAGCCTCCTTCTAGGCTGTTTCACGACGTCTTATATCTGTCTCGTCTCGCGCCGAATGAGTTTACTTTTTTTACACGAACCCTATAAATAATACAGTAGCGTAATATTTTTCTTTATTGCGTTAACACCATACGTACTTAAAACAATTAACTTGGCGCATAATTTGCTTAAGCAATGCGTTACTGCGTGTCGTATAATGTGCGTTTCAGAAGTGAGCACGATAATAGCGCTACCTATTTGCCAAGTGTAGAAACATTTGTCTCCGGGTATGTCGAACTTGGAAAATAAATATACGTTCCTTTATTACATAATCCCGGAACTCCTAATTTATTTTTACCGCATATACTGACTGTGATAGTGATTATTTTCAATCACTTATACATATAATAGGGAAAATTCCTATTTTTTTATTATATTTTTATCCAAAAAAGCGTCTAATTTAATGAACAACGGTACCATATTTACTTTCATTGCGTCTGTGTAACTCCGGAAAAACTTAAATGAAATGAGCAGTCTGTTTTGCGCGGCAAAAACGTGAACGGCCATGTTGAATTCCCAGTGACGTCACGATACTGTACACTGAAATGTACGTAACACACAAACGACAGCAACATACGTTTAAGTCGTGTAATTGTGTTAAATAAGGTCGTTTATGCGGTAAAATCGAGTATAGCTTGAACTTCCGATGGGTATAAACGTAGATAATAGTTCGTTTCGCAACAATAAAATTCAAATTACTCGGAATAAAATCTTGACTTTAGCGCTGTCTGATATCTCAAGGCGGACTGCATGGTTTAAACTTCAAGAAGAGACCTAATAGTCTGCTATCAACGACAAAAATACAGTATACGTATGTAATGCTGTATTATGTACAACACGACAAAGTAAGCATGAAATAAATAAGTTCTTTTTAAGTTAAAAACTGCAGTCAATAGCGTGCAGGTTGTGACGGAATCTCTACAGCTGTAGTGTTTTGGCTGTTCCACTGACTGTGGCTACGTCATTAGCCAATAGGCGAGTTCAAACACCCGTGATTGGCCAATAATTTGAGGGGTAGGCGGGATCTTGCGAAACTTGCCGCGAGATGGCAGCACAGTTCTCAATACCGTTCACGAGAAATGTAAACATTTCTGAGAGAAAAGATGTTACTTGTAATAAAATAATTGCTTTGCCGTGTTATTTTACCAATTTGTGCAACTAGAATGTTGATCATAGTCAGTGCCAGGCTTGGTTAAACGCATTCCAAACATAAGCTCGATAGGTTCACTTTTTGTACGCATGTGAACTTCGTTCGTCTGACCTTTCAAACCTAAACTTATGATAATATATCGGATCTGAAGCATTAACTAAATTCGTAGTAAGTTATTATCTCTCTAGTATTTAAATTAAATTTACATAAACTCAAAGCTATAACTAAAACATCTCAATGTGTGAGTGAGAGTTAGGCCTACTAATACATCGCTGTCTTCACTCATTTAAAATCAATTCAAGTGAAATAAATCTTCGTTGTTGGCTACCAAATCTACAACCACGCATGCCTAAACAATGGACGAATTCTCAGAATTAACTTTTACGTAACCGGGTTAGCTACATTTTATTAGTTTAGTAAGTCGTTGAAAAATTCCCATACACACAATAGAGCCTGGCATGCGGTGGCTAACCAAAACAAGTAAGTCTATGTCATAAATGTGTTAGCCAATAAGAACGTGTTTTCAATATTTGTGGCGGCGTTTGAAAGTATGGCATTTTTAAAGCCGAATAATTCGAAAATTACAATGTTCACGGAGCTATTGCTTTGCCTGGCTGCATTTAGTGCCGAAATAATTCGAAAAAAAGAGGTAAACATTAAAAAAATTTTCTAGGAATTTTCCCTATTCTCAACGATTTTAGGTAAGAACGTCACAAAATGGCGTTTTTGGAACAACGTCGGTATATGCTACAGTGCCGCTATCTATCTGCCATCTTGTGAACGTTCATACAGTTGTGCTATCTGTCCACTCTGCGCGCTACGTACATCTACGTTCTCGTACAATTCATCAACAACGTCGAGAGAATGTTTTTACATTAAGTTATATAAAACTGCGCAATGAATAAATACATCCGCTTATTCCTTCTTTCTTTGGTGAATAATTTACAAGGGCATTTTACTAGAAAGGAATGCCTACTTTTTTTCCCCATTAAACGTTACGCAAATCTGGCTATTCGCCCGTGAGAAGGCACTCGACAGCTCGGTTTTCTTTTTTTTTTTTCTTTTTTTTTTTTTTTTTGGACAAAGGTTGATCATATCTATTGTTTAGCGGTGTTCTTTTGATCGTAAGAAGTCTGACTATTGATATAAATTTATATTTCAACTATAACTTGCGTTATTTTTCCATTAAATGCTACGGAAGTTGGCCTATTCGCTCGAAAGAAGACACTCGGAATCTCGATTTTCTCATTTTCTTTAGGAAAAGGATTGGTCATATCTATTGTATAGCGGTGTTCTTTTGATCGTAAAACGTCTTGAATATTGATATAAATTTATATTTAAACTATCACTTACTTTTTTTTCCGTTAAATGCTACGGGGGTCGGGCTTTTCGCTTGAGAGAAGACACTCGGAATCTCGATTTTCTCATTTTTTGGGGACAAGGGTCAGTCATATCTACCGTTCACCAGTGTGACGTCTGGCTACTGATATAAATTTATGTTTACATTATTACGGTTAATTAATTTCCCGCAAAATGCTACGGAAGTCGGGGCCTAGAGACACTTAGCAGAAAAAATGCAATTTTAAAATTTTCTGTTAAGGTAGGGTGGGAAAAGGGGGGGGGGCAAAAATAAGCCGCTATCGAATTTACGAAGGTAGCGATTTTACGAATGCGATGAGAGGAACCGTGAGTATTCGTAAAATCGGGGGTCTAGTGTATTTTAGAGGAGAATGGAGGCCAACAGCGTCATCATATATACTCAAAGTACATGCAATCAATATGGCCGGTTACTACCAAAAAATGGATGAACAAACACAAGTAATCAAATGGCTAGTACTTGACAGATAAAACATACACGAAGTTGGAGGAGTTGAATGAACACTTTTGTCACACAGTAGTAATGCTGCACTGGACTTGTTGGCTTTCTAAGGTCATGAGTGGTGGCGTACTGCTTGGTACATGAAGAAGTTGGTCGAGCCAGCAAAACGTAATAACTGCAGTTCCGAGTGAAAAATGTTTTTATCAAACTTGGTGTGAATTTGTTTTCTGTTATATCACAAGTAGCATTAGCAAATAATCATGTATTGCTAAGCATACAAACGTGACGTAAAATTAGAGGGCAGAAAATCAACACAATTTCGGCCTTGATAATTTTTTATACAGAGTACAATAGTACAGTATCAAAGTTTAGAGCTGAACCGATTACTGTACCTAATTTGCTGATCTTAAATGTTGCTGATGTTGCAGATATTCCGAGACAATTAGAGCATTTCCAGAACTACAATGTTGTTTCACTTTTACAAAAATTCAATTTTTGCAGCAGAAATAAACTAAAAGGAAATACGGAATACTGTATTTAACCATGCATTACCTGCACATTTTTTCTCAGAAACAAAATTGAAAATTCGGGGTGCAGATCATATACGGAAATCAAGGTTTTTGAACAAATAGGACATGGGAAAGTTGGGTTTATTGTACATTGACACCTTGTGGTAGGACTAATAATAACAGAAAAATAATATTGAAATCCTTCATCAGATTGTAGTCCATAAGCAGTAAATACGCAACATTAGCATTCCCATTAACCAAGACAACGGCAGTGTGCCGACACTGCCAGTCCGCTGGGACATGTCGAGCTTGCAGCACGCCGGATCGTGCCGAGCTGTGCCAAGCCAGTATGCACATAGATCATTTGTCTTACTTGCCCGGTCAGATAAGCGAGCACCTAGGCACTCGCAGCAAGGCGTGTGGCAACGCGGAGAAATAGTGATTCATTGCTCTGCCAGAAAGTACCATAGTACAGCGAATACTTTAAGTACCAACAACTGCCAACATAGTGCAGTACACACTGCTGCCACTATGGAGCATTTGTGTGCCATACAGCAGCGCGCCCACCAACCTCGAGCTTTTACCATCGATATTTCGAGCACATACAATGCTGAGCATTATTTATACTTTCAAGGTGTAATTTAATTTTTAAAGTCTGCCACATATTTAATTCATGTAATATTTAAATGTTATTTAATTATGTTTTGAACAGAAGGTAGTTAAATTGGAACTGTATAGTGAAAACAAAATTTTTTCTTGCATGTATGATGAAAATGTGGGGTGCATGTTCTACAAGGGGGCAGATGATACTTGGGTAAATACGGTACGTTGTACAATTCGAACAACATAACTGAATTAAATTAACTGTTTTATGTGCTTATACGCTTGATTTAAAAGACTGTCAATATTGTTTAAGAGTATTTATTCATTTATTTTCTGCTCGATTCACACTGAAACAGTATTCTTTGCTACACTTCTCCATGATTTTTTACTTTTTACTACAGAAAATGTTTTGGGTTGCTTCTATTCTATTATGTTACTGTTAAATAACCATACAAATGTAAAGTACTTAAATAACCATATACTGTAAATGTAATGTACTACAAAATACATTGCTTTAAAATCAAATTGTTTATAGCAAATGCTTTCAAATGTGTTTTGCAAGTTTAGGTCTATGTGCTGAATAAAACACGAAAATATGTCACAAGCAAAATTTTGCCAACGTTTTAGAACCAACGGACAGCACTCAAAGACTTAAATATCAACAGTGCAAGTAGCGGTAATCAAATTTGTCTTGCTGCAGTCTAGGATTCCCAGGTGATTTATTGATCAGTGAGCACAAGCATAGCACGTGACAAAAATCTTGGCATACTGTATTTTCTCTTTCTTTCATTTCTGCACAGCAAAATTTAGAGATTTTTTCTTTACATATGGCTCTGATCTCTTGGGTTTATATTATTATCGCGTGGTGAATGATGTGAATAGTTGGAACAAGATTTTTGTGATGTGATATGTGTGAAAATTCCATATTTACTCACATATATTGCACCATCGCGTATATTGTGCACCGCGACTTTTCAGATTTTTAAAAATTCGCATATATTGCGCAGTGGTTTTTTCGCATTGCGGGTGATGAGATTTGCCGGGCTGTGCCGCTCAACGCTGTTGGAACAACAAGTGTGGCGTGCGCTCTGTGTGTGCGTGTGCGCTCTGTGCCTGTGGGTGGGACAAGCTATTTTTAGACAGGCCGGCTGGCTGTTGTCATCGGCTTGCGGACATGTGCGAGGGGGTGGGGAGGGGGAAGGATGGTTGAAGGCGGGAGGGAAATGGCTTTTGTCATTTGTCAAGTAGGCTAGGTTCAGTAACCTTCGGCACACTCTCTCGGCTTCGTTCGCCTGCTAGCGTGCCATCCCTAGCCAATTCTAGCCAGCTCATTCCTCCTCCCGCGCCCACCTACACCTAACAACATTACTTGTGAAGTCACTAGTCAGCTTACAATACGGTATCTGTTTCTGTTAGTGAGCGTAACCACTGCATTTTTTTCAGTACTTAATTACATAAAAATGGGCAAGCGCGCTAACTACACTGTCACCTTCAAGCTGAAGACAATAGCATATGCAGAAGAACACGGGAATCGTGCTTCTCCTCGCCACTTTTCCGTTGAAGACAGCCACGTCAGATACTGGCGTAAACAGAAGGCTGCACTAGAAGGTGCTTCATCTAGCACATGTACATTCAGGGGACCTAAACAAGGAAAATTTCCTGTAATTGACAGAAGTGTGTTAGAATACGCCCAAGAGTGCAGGAAAGAAGGATATGCACTATCAGTCGAAATGCTTCAGTGCCGCGCTCGTAAAATTGCAGGGAATGAAAATATTCCTGTTGATCAGTTCAAAAACAGTCGACGGTGGGTCGTGAGGTTTATGTGGCATAAAGGGCTCTCGCTGCGAAGGCGGACGACGCTGTGTCAACGATTACCTAAAGACCACACTGAAAAAATTCAAAACTTCCACAAGTTTGTCATCCGCCGAAGAAAAACAAATTCCTACATTCTGTCTCAGATAGGGAACGCGGATCAACGCGGATCAGACACCTGTCTGTTTTGAATTGCCTCGTCGGACGACAGTAGAGGAAAAAGGAGCATGTAGCATGATGGTAAGGACCTCCGGCGCAGAAAAGCTACGCTTTACAGTTATGCTCAGTATAACCACTGACGGCCAGAAGCTCCCTACCTATGTGATCTTCAGGAGGAAAACAACCCCGAAATGCAACTTTCGGAGGGGAATGCATGTGTGTGTTCACCCAAAAGGTTGGATGGACAGCACAGTAATGCTCAACTGGCTGAAGACAGTTTGGTTTAATCGACCAGGCGGCCTTTTAAAATTGCAGTCATTGTTGGTTTTAGACAGTTTTTAAGGTCATTTGACAGAAGAAGTCAAAACCAAACTGTCAGAAAACAAGACTGACATGGCTGTCATCCCCGACAGACTGACAGGCTTGTTGCAGCCGCTCGACATGTTAATAAGCCATTTAAAGATCACATACACCTCATGTATACAGAATACATGGCTCAGGGAAACCACACGCTGACGCATGAAGGGAAAATTCAGCAACCAGCGCCCAAGAGAGTGTGTTCGTGGATCACGGACAGTTGGAACCAGATTTCTGAAGGAATAATCACAAAGAGCTTCAAGAAAACCGGCATTTCAAACAATGCTGGACGGCACTGAAGATGACATTATGTGGAACGACATCGCCAATTCTGACACTGACAATTAGGAAAATGCAACCAGTGACAGCGAAGACGTCGATGATGTTTCGTCTCAAGAATCGTAGTAGACAGTATACAACTTTATTTTATTTCATATTGCCTGTTTATTTTCCGTACGTTGCAGTAACAGTTTTTAATTTTTCATAATATTGTACAAAGATTTTTTTTTTTTCCTTTTTAGTATTTTTGTGGAAGTTTTTGTTTAATTTACCATACAAAGTCTCTTTTTCGTGTTGCTATTCTAAACGTGTGCAATCCTCCAAGTACCGCGGTGCCGGAACACAAGCCATGCGCCAGAGCGCACGGCGCAGATGCAATAGCAGTGGCCGGCAGACGTCGCAGCGCTGCGGCGTGTGACAGGTGGTAAGTGACCTTGGTGCTGTAGCTTATTTACAAACGTAGTTTTACCTATTGTAAAGTACTTTAAATGTCTTACGTATATTATACTGTCCTTCTCAGATGATTTTTGAGGTTGTAATGAATATTTTTTGTTGTAATTAATAATTTTTAACACACATTTTTTTTTTTTTAATTTTTTTTCACAGAGCATCGCATATATTTCGCACCCCCATTTTTCTGTTGAAAAATATGATTTAAAAATGTGCAATATACGCGAGTAAATATGGTATTACACTGCCCTAAATGGCAATCAAATGTAACCTGAAGAAAATGAAACTTGTGCGAAAACTTGATAAATTAATTCAACAATAATCCACTTAAATTATCAGCTATGTTTTGCTGATCATGACATCAGGCAAAATTAACCAAGTTGGCCAATTACCACGACCGGTGATTGACATTGACCTAGCTCTATTACAGTTGTATTTGTATCATTCATTAAATAGAGAAAAAATACAGCTTGAATGTAATAAGAATCATACAATATTAAGAATGTAAGTTGTGAACAATGCAGATATCAGAAGAGGTTTAATCCCTATTACTGCCACCCACGTACCACTGCCTGCCTTCCTGCCAGCAACACTGCGGCGGCGAGCAAACTCTGCCATATCCTGGTACTGGTCCTCAAATATGATGGGCAGAGTCATGATGTCCCCATCCAGCTCAGAGCAATGCACCGGCAGTGGTGGCAACAGTGCCAAGTATCGAGACCTCCGCACCATCTCAGACACTGCCAGGTAGTTTTGATAGTTGGCATCATAACAGCCTGCCGCAGACTGACGAGGGTTGTCCAGCACAAAGAAAGCTTCCGCAAAGCGTTTCACCTGCACATCACAAAGTAACTACAGTAGGTATCAAAAAATCACAAAAAAATAATGCTAACAAAAAATTTTTTTTATATATAAATTTGAAATTAACTACTAAAGCAAGAACACCTTTAATTTCTACATGGAGAATACATAATATCCAAAGAAAGCACATTTGAATTCTGATACAAATGTACACAATTTTCACAAATCTTAAAACATTCTGTACCATACACAAACTTATCACACGAACACCCTTATAAAGCAAGAAATGATGGAAAAATATTAAAAACGTTTATAACTCGTAAAGTCTGAAAACATCAACTGATAATTATATTGTGTTATTCGTTGAATTTAATTTGTCAATATTTAAAAAGATTTGCACGTATAAATAAATATGAAGGTAAAAATTTTAAATTTTATTTAAATAAACACTGCAGTTGCACAATCATCAGTCACAAGATCAAACATATTAATATAATTCCTGAGATGTAATTCAGTCATGTGATGTATGTAAGTTGCAAATGCACAGTCTTTGGTCACACAATTAAATGCACTAAGACGATTCCTGAGCTGTAATCCAGTCATCTGATGTATTTAAGTACAGGTAGGCACCGAGTTATGCAAGGCGCAACTTGCATAAATTTGTAGTTAACACAATTTTTTGACTAAGATGCACCAGTGTAATAAAATGTGGGATGAGGTGTTGGCTAACTGCTTGCGCAGCGCATGTGGGACTCTCGCTGTCTCTCTCCATCTCTCTCCTTTTTGTATTTGTGTAGTTTTTAACTTCACAAAAATACTGTAATGAAAAAAAATCTTTATCACCAATGATATGCCATAGATTGCAACTACAAATGAAGAAACAATGTAAATGTCTGCTACGTACATTTACACTATTTCTATCAATACAGGAAAAAGTAGCAATTGGGCGGTATATGTTGGAAATATGTACAATATCTCTCATTTGTAGAGCATAAAGCAAATTTTTCTGTAAATAGTATCTGTGGTATCAGAATGTTCAACTAATCACAGCATGCATATAATGTTACTGTTACTGAACGCAAATTATCCTGCATTACTAGTGCATTGTATAAAGCAAAATTTGGTATAGTTGAGTAAAATATCAATTTGGAATGCCATGTATTTAATATGAATGAAAGACAACCTTCAATAAATGCTAATTATTAATTTCGCATAGTGGCAGATCCTCATCATATGGAATGACAAGTACTGTATTTACCCATGTACCACCTGCACATTTTTTTTTTTTTTTTCAAAAACAAAATTGAAATTTTGGAGTGTGGGTCATACACGGAAAAAAGGTTTTTGGTCAAATACGACCTAAAAAAGTTGGGTTTGTCATACATTACAGACTGCTGGAAGGATTTTTAACGACAAAATAAGCGTGAAACCCTTCAAAACAAGACTGTAGCCCGTAAGCAGTAAATGCGCAACGCCAACATTACCATCAGCCAAGAAAACAGCCATGCATAGGTGACTGTCGGCCCGCTAGGACATTCCGGGCTAGTTGTGCACCGAACCATGAGGAATGGCACAATGCCAGCGTAGACATACATCCTTTTTCACTCGCCCAGTCCGCTTAGCGAGCATTTAAGAACTCTCAGCGCGGCGTGAGGTGGCACGGAGAACTGAGACCGAGATAATTATTCTTTGTTCCACCAGAAAGCGCCACAGTACAGTGCACACTCTGAGAACCAACAACTGCTGACAGAGTGCAGTAAATGCTGCTGCTGCTGCTGCTGCTGCTGCTGTGGAGCACTCATATACTGTGCAGCAGCACGCCCGGCAGCTTTCATAGTCGCTTTGAACACGTCAAATGGTGCAGAGCACTATTTATACATTTGGCACATTATTTAATTCCCGAGACGTCAGCCAAATACTTAAATCGCGTAATATTAAAATGTTATTTAATTATAACTTCCAACTAAAGGCAATCAAGTTAGAACTGTAAATTGAGATTGAAAAAAAAAGGTCCTTGAGAGTACGTTGAAAATGTGGGGTGCAGGTCTTGCATGGGTAAATACAGTATTAAAACTGGCACCTTAAGTGTACACACTACTAAATAGCAAGTTTCAGGTTACTGCTAATGCAAAATTTGTATTATATATTATGTAACACACAATTTTTGCAGCCTTGTGACCTTCTAAGTAATTTACTGATTGCTGCAACGGTGCTGGTATTGGCAATATCTACCGATGTCAATGGTGCAGATGTAAGAACATGTATCTCCAAATCACTCTTGTCATTTCCACATAAACAAAAAAATTGTTTAAAAAATTTGTAACAGCTCTCACAGTTACAATATGTATGTAATTACAATACCTATGGTATATTTTTTAAACATTTGTATTACGTTAATTGTTGCACTGACAATATTTCTTTGAAAAAGTTATTCTTTAGTTATACTAATGAGTTGTTGATTTGCACATACACATTTTCACATCTGCACCATCGATGTGTGTGTTGGTAACAACAACATTTGGCCAAATAGCCATATAGATTCACCAATGTTCTTAACAGTAACCATGTGATTACCCTCAACACTGCATTTACTTTACAATAATTACTGCTACTCTAGTGATACATAAATAGATGGTGAATATTTTAATGCAATATTACAGGACTTTGAAAACTAAGTCAAACCAAACAATAAAAAGAAATTCTACACTGCAATGATCAAATGTAAAAAGATTTAATTCTATGTTCCAAATTTATTCCCATCATTTATTCAGCCAAAACACCAGAAAGATCAAGAACAGTTGAACATAATGTTAAAGAAACAACTTTAGTAAACAATGATGCAACATCAACACAGCACCAATGCATTTACACCTCACCTTGACGACACAACATCAATGCGACGACGCAAACCAGACCTGACGACGACGACGCAAACCAGACCTGACGACGACGACGCAAACAAGACCTAACGACACAAACCAGAACTGACGACGCAAACCAGACCTGACGACACAAACTAGACATGACGATGCAACCTAAACGTGATGACGCAACCTCATCATAATGATGCAGCTACTTCGCTGTAACATTACTATTTCAACACGACATTGCTAGCTCTATGAAAAAAAAAAAAAAAACACTACAACCTCAATGTAAGGACACTACAAACCTCAATATAAAGACTCTAAAAACAAACCTCAATGTGAGGACACTACAAACTCAATATAAGGACATTACAACAACCCTCAATTTAACACCACTATGCCATTTTAAACCCTTTCAGTGCCAAGAGCAGAAAAGTGGCATTTTCTTTCGCTTGCATAAAAAATTACCAAGCCAATTTAGCGTACCCTGAGATGGTGATGGTGACGGGCGAGGTGCTGGTGAACAGGGTCCTTGCAGCTGAAGGCCTCCAGGAATTGCTGCCATAACAGGATGTTTTCAGCACACAGCTGCGCTATGTCGCTGTTTGCTAGCGCCACAAACTCTTCCTCCACTTCTATCAGCTGTCACAACATTTACACAAGCAAACATCAAGTTGCTCCACAATTCCACAACTTACTGGATGTTCACGTGCAAATAAGCAGAATATAGAGTACGACAACTGTTAACAGCATATGCTGGAAAAAACATTTACAAAGAAACAATACACTATAATTTCATACAAGGTTTTCATTCTGTTAACTACAATCAGTTAGCATTCCAAACAGCAAAAATTTAAAAGACAAAAATATTATGGAACTGAAAAATTGCAGAAAATAATTTGATTATACAACCACCATTCAAAACTGATTGATACCACAAAAAGTATAAAACAAAATATACACACATTTTCAAGTTTTATTAATGTACTATACTACAGTTATTTAGAAATAGTAAATATTTTACAACTTAAATGAACTTGATACAAAAAAGTTTTATGTTCCTCAGAGAAGAAGAAAGAAAAAATTCAAACACTGCTTCTCTGTACAGTAGTGGACGATGTATGCAGAACATAAAATGGAAGTTCTGTTTCATGGTTGTTGGTAACATGTCTTTGTGTAAAGGCATCACATATCTGACTGCTCCAATCAGAACAAGGTTACAGCGACACCACACGTCTGTGATTAGTAGGTAGAACCTCAAAACTCTGAGTTAAAAACACTATCACTGATCATGAAGCAGAGCTACAGGTTCGTTCGGCAGCTGTGATAATTCCTAATTTATTGTTTTTTTTTTCCCGCAGAAACAGGAGATTTACATTTTTACACCACAGCCAGCATCTAAAAATGTTACACAACTTCTATAATAAAATGTATTTCTGAAGATTATATTCATTCATCTAGTTAGTGGGCATCTACTAATCCTTTTGGCCACTACAGATTCAAACATATCAGCTGTTTAAAAATCTTAGTTGTTCACAAGAATTATATGATTTTAAAACTGAAATATGATTCTTTCTGAAGATTCTTATTCTGCCAAACTAACAAAAACCAAGTCAAGAAAAAAATTCAATTTTAAGACATTCTACAAACCTTAGTTAGGTATGGGTTCCGCATCTTAAAAGCATAAATTTATGCAAGTCCGCGCATACAGAGCATGTATCACAGTGAATATTAATTAATAAAATAAAAAATGGCTCCCAACATTCTCTGTTATAAGAATGACCTACAAAAACCATTGCACAATTTTCTTTCACTGTGATATTAAAAACATATTTAGTTTTTTGTATGAAAATTAAACTGCTCCACATTAGCTATTTGAAGTTCATGCAACCTACACATTTACCAAACAATTCCCAAATATGTTTCATGTTAGACAACATAACACTACAGTTTGACCAGCTGAAGTCCATAAAACTAACATGTACAGACTTGGAGGAAATATTCTTTAAAAAATTGTGACCACAACTAACTGTTAAAAATAATATGATATTTTAATACTCATTTGCTAACATTGCAGATAGTTAACTTTTACACAGTGTGAGAGTGTGTATGTGAGTGTGAGTGAGTGAGTGAGTGAGTGAGTGAGTGAGTGAGTGAGTGAGTGTTTGAGAGTGTGAGTGTTTGAGAGTGTGAGTGTTTGAGAGTGTGAGTGTTTGAGAGTGTGAGTGTTTGAGAGTGTGAGTGTTTGAGAGTGTGAGTGTTTGAGAGTGTGAGTGTTTGAGAGTGTGAGTGTTTGAGAGTGTGAGTGTTTGAGAGTGTGAGTGTTTG
>PNEQ01087329.1:0-10640 GCA_003012365.1 Medauroidea extradentata | reverse complement strand
TTGATTATTGTAATCCAAATATTAAACTTTAATTACTTGTTTTATTTGTCTTACTATGCTTATTTTAATTTTGAATTTTGGCTGTGTCTCTTGAGTGTGTAGGGACACTGTCATGTCAGCTGTGATCTCTTTCCCCCACTGCACAGTGCCCTGGGAGGCAGGCAATCCGCACCAGGGCCCCCTCCGGTGGGGGAATCCACCGGCTGTTGAGTTCACCTACACATGTTTTCTTGCTTCTTGTTTTGTTCTGTCCCTCAGTTTCATTCATGTTTGTTTTTCCGTTTGGTATGTATTGTATGTTTGTTATTTTTTCTCATTTTTCAAATGGGGTTGCTTCACTGGGGGGGGACTGGTTGCGGGGGGGAGGGGACCGAAAAGCAGTCCCGAGGGTCCTCTCCTCTGCCGTGAGCTCGACTCCATTCCCGGTGACAGTGCGCTCCCTTTGTCCAATGTTTCCTTGTTTTCTTTCTATGTTGTTGTTGTCTTAATTATCTTTTGTTAATTTTTATTTTTATTTTATTTTTATTTTTATTATATTTTTTATGTTTATTTTTATGTTGTTTTATGTTGTTTTATGTTGTTTTATGTGGTTTTTATGTTGTTTTTATGTTGTTTTTATGTTGTTTTTTATGTATTTGTGTTCCCCTGACTGTTGTTTGTTTATGGGGGTAAATTTCAAGGCCTTCGGGCTGTTTTTGCCCTCTGTAAATTTGTTGTAAGTAAATAAATAAATAAATAAATAAATAAATATGCAAAAGATTTGTTAACAATTACTTCGGCAGTAATTGTGCAAAAAAATATTCAAAAGCACAAACCATAGTAGGCATATATTCTATTTTCCTGCATGATAAAAATAAATGCTACGTATAAAGTGTCTATTTTCTTTTAAAATTAGTTAAAGATTGGGAATGAAACATTATGATGTCTTACGCATGAAGTGCAGGAAATGTAGACCGGAAGTTTTCGCGGAAATAATTTTGTATATAATTAATCAAATTCCTTGTTTGCACACCTAGAGCTCTGTTTCATTGTCAGTGATTGGATATTATTGACTGTCACACATATTGAGGGTTTTAAGCGCAAATTATGTATGAATAGTGACGCTCACAGTCTAACAAAAGACATCATGTGCAATAACTCACTGACGTATAACCATGAAGCAGCGCTGCAGACGGCACGTAAGAAACTGAAATTAATTGTTGCCAACTTTTTTCCCCAAAAACCGGTTGTTTCTACGAATAAAGAGTTTCTCTTTAACTACACTATACGACTTAATTACACTTGTGAAAAAACAATATACAGCTGTTAAAACAGGATGATTGAGCTTTAACTAAAATGACTTATTTTAAATATGTAAATCATTTAAGTCCTACTTTTCCTGCAAAAAGATATGAAAAGTAAACTAATTTCACTTCGAAGTTAAGTTTCATAATGAACTCCTATATGTATATAGTTCAGTTTTCTCTTTCCTAACTTCCTTCCTGTCAGTAATGTTAGCACTTCTTTCCCGCCACATTTTCATCGCAAGCTTTGCCCTTTTTTTTGTTTACGTGGATTACCAGGCCGTGATTTACCAGGATATTTTTTTAGCAGTTTCCACGCCCTAAGTACTGCTATTATCGTTGTATTTATAAAAAATTTTTTTTTGTAAAAACGAGAAAATTCACTATATTTTACTCCAATTCTACATGTAAAATAATATCAAATATAAGCTAATACTAACACTGCAAACACTTCCAGGTTTCCCTTAGCTCAAACAAGATGTTTACTGTTCCCCCACAACTTTCCAAGTGTTTAAAAGGAAGAGGGACACCCCAATGTGCAAGGTTTTGGAGATGGTCAGGAACGGGTGCAAAACCGGCTTAACTGAGGTACACTCCGATACAAGAGTGTTATAGGCAGGTTACCAAAATACAGATATCCAGTATTACATATGTAGCTTGTCATAAAGTAACAAAAGTAACTGATACAGGTTTTTCTACACAGCTAATGCATTAAATTGTACACTGAAGTAATTTTCAACAGTTTTACTTGTGCGAATATAAAGATATTCACTAAGATTCCAACGCTAATTTTCAGCACAATCCAGGACATCAGTACTCACTTACCTTTTAATATATCACCTTCTTAGAGCAATATGTTGTACAGACCACACAGATTCTATTACTGCTAATATTGCCGGGAAAAAATAATAGGAGCATTGTGGGGTATGCTCCAAAACTCGCAGAATTGCAACTTTCAAGTGTTATATAGTGAAAACTATAATGATTTGGCAAAGATTAATTACATTAACAAGGTGCATTTCATAGGAACTTTCAATTAACAAAATAAAAATTTTTCGTGAAAGATAACCTGAAGGCATCATTATCATGTGCCACCAAAAATGGTCTGTCTATGCCTGTAGCATTAATTTGCATTATTGGAATATGACTTTAGGTTATGTATCGAAAACGGTTGCTTTCAGCTTAAAAATTAAAAAAAAAAAAAAAAAAAAAAAAAAAAAAAAAAAAAAAACAAGACACCATTTTGTTGTAAATAATTTAAGATATCCAAGGAACAAAATGTATAAAATTTACAGTACTTGTGTGTTTTTGTGTTTGTTTTTGTGTTTGTTTGTTCACGTACGTGCGCACATTTTAAAATTTTTTTGACATCGTAGTTTATAATGCAGTGTTCCAGAAACTAGAAATTTATTGTATTGGTCTTTTTGGCAGAGTTCCTTGCAAAAAAAAAAATCTGGTTCAACTACATCCCTCAGGAATAGACTTCGTGGGTATGTCATGTATATCTTGTCAATCATCTTTTTTTGGTAGTGTGGCCACATGTGTATATAGACACACACAAGGAATCAATCAAACTGTGAAAAATTACTTCCTATGCTGAGATTTTAAAAATTATAAAAAATATATATCTATAGCTACACACATGCACAAAGTCGCATATAGACATCTGTTTGTGTTTGATATGCTGCAAGTATTGCATAATTTTCACTATTCTGCAGAAATTAATAAGGCCTAGTACACTCTTTTGATGCGCCTGTCTGTTTACAGCTCGGGGCACGTGACATCTTCGACCCGAGCCGCTCAGATCTGAGTGGAATTGTAAGATCCTCAGAGCGCTTGTTCGTGTCCAAGGCCATCCAGAAGGCAGACATCGAGGTCGACGAGAATGGAGCTACTGCAGCTGCTGCTACAGGTAATTATGTGTCAATCGCTATACTACTACAGTAAGGCCGGGATTACGATGACTTCACTTTTCATTATCACTTACCTCTTTATCACATTTACGTGTACGTAAGATGTGATCCGTTGAGGTGCCACCATGGCCGTAGTAGAATAGGCTTGGACACTCGCCTGGAAATTTTACCTCTTGTTGTTTGGCTGTAGTTCACCAAGTTACCGAGAGTGTTGTGCGTCTTTGGCGCTGCAATCAGGGAAGTCTGGCTCAAACTCCTTTCACGTCCGTTCCACTTTTTTCCAGTGTTTACATTATAAAGATGAACAATTTATCGAACTGTATTTATATCAAGTTATGAAATACTTCCTTTGCTCACAATCCTAAAGCTTGGCTCCAGCAATCTTTATTTACTTTGTGTTAACCCTGGAAAAATGTGGGCGGAGATTGAACCCAACCGCTCTGTTACCAGCGCTAAAGACGCGCAACACTCTCTGTGACTTGACAAACTGCAGCCAAACAACAAAGGGGTCAAGCAAAATACATTGGTGTCAGGGTGTTTCACTGCTTATGTGAAAATGAAAGTGTAACATAAATGAAGTCGTCATCATCCCGGCTTAACAAATCGTTAGAAAACAAACCAACAAAACCATTATTTATAAACTTGAAATGAAAACTTTTGGACTTGAAGATGATAAAAACTTCTGATATTTTCGGCCAATAGAAAATTTCTCTGCCCTATAATATTTTTAAAAATGGCACGTAAAAGTAAAAGTTTTATTGGTTTTGGAACAAATATAATGCAAAACTCAACTTGCTAACAGGAAATAAATATACAGGCTGCAGAAAAATTACACGTCTTAAATGTAGGGGTGGCTTGGGGGTACTAAAACAAGTATTTTGAAGATAGGAACCACGGGTCTCCGACTTACCGTTAAGTTGTTACACACGTCCAAAGTTACGTGTCATGGATTGCCTACTTCAAGGTGTGCCTTTGTTTACATCTGAGCTAGCGCTGTGAGCCGTCAACACCTGTGCTTTCTTGCCGATTTTTGATGTGTGAATTAACGTAAAGTACGCAGAAAAATCAAAAAAGCACAAAACAAAAAAAAATTACCCGGGATGGTGTTTGTAATACAAAAAGGCAAAAGTTTACAATAAATGTTCAAAGTTTCTTCCACTTGCCTCCCGGCAATGTTCACATCGACGTAACATTGATTGGCGAACACGTTCGAACACACCAGCTATGTCTCTAATTTGGTGTACTGCTTCCACGATTCGCGCTACTAAATATTTCTCGCTTTCAACAGGGGTCGCGTAAACAATGTCTTTGATAAAAATACCCACAAGAAAAAAATCAAGGGGCGTTAAGTAAGGGGAACATGGGGGGCCACCTCACCGGTCCACCCCTGCCGCTCTACCTCTCACCAAATTCTTCTGTAAGATGAGCACGCAGTGCCAATGAAAAATGAGCAGGTCAACCATTGTGCTGAAACTACATTTCACAACAAACGTTTAATAACGGCACTTCTTCCAAATGATCTGGTAGCACTTCTTGCAGAAAAATTAAGTAGTTCGCACCGTTAAGCCTTGGGAGGATGTAGGGCCCAATTAATTGATAGTGCACTATTCCCGCCCACAAGTTCACGGTAGGCTACAATGTTCCTGGTGTCCATGGGTGCGTATACCATGACGATTTTCGTAGTCCCACAAATGATTATTATTGTGATTAAAAACTCCCTCTCGAATGAATGATGCCTCATCCGTAAACAAGACCAGAGATGGAAATCTTGGATTCTGGGCTCTCTGTCCTAAAAAACTAGTTAGAAAAGTGAATCCGAAGAGGGTAGTCATTTGCACGCAATGCCTGCACTTTTTGAAGATGGTATGGATGCAGACTGTTTGCGTGTAAAACATTCCAAACTAGGCGTCTGTGAAGTGTTCAGCCACTTCCCCATCTTGGTTTAGTCTTTATTAAGTATTTTTTGTTTTCCTATTTAAATTCATATGTAAATCTTTTGTAACAGGCTATATGCCGTTTTCAGGGTGAGTTTGTCAGGTGTCTGGTATGATACAACAGAATTCATTAACCTAGTAACTGTGGACATATTTAGTTTAAATTCATCCTTTCAAAATTTAAGTATTAAAATAGTCAAGGAATTTTGAAAAAGAGTCATTTGATTAATATACTGGCTTGTTTGGTTTCAAATTGACCACAGTAAAATTTTTATTATTTTTGATGATGTAACTTTTTCTTGTATTTTTACTAATTTTTGAGTTTTGGCGAATTTAGCATATTATTAAATTTTCCCTGGTGAAGTGAGTAACTTCTTGTGTTGCAAGCTTCTCCAGGCTGTAGGATTTCTGGCGCCGACGTGGTTGATCGCTTGTTTCATGGAATTCTCTCCATGACGTAGGTTATTCACGCACGTAAGTCAGCCATCACAGGGGGTTGCTTAGGGTATTGCGCCGCGAAAGTAGTTCCACTGTTGCGCATCTTTTGTCCCCAATTATTATATTTGTGTGGATAAATAATTTTATTTCACTGTAAAAACTATGTATTTAAATTTTGGAATCCTTTTTTATATGTTTAAGGGTCATTTTACTGCTTTTGAGAGAATTGTAGTCTGTTGTATCACTCCGCCGTGGTGCGCTATTAGTTACCATGTCCGTCGAGGGTTTATCAGTCGGGTAGTGATGGCGGAGTAGGAGAGACGTCTGCATGTCGCGAGGGTGCAGCGGGGTTGGCCCTGGGAGCACTGGAGAGACTGCATGAGGCTTTTGTGCCTCAAGAGTTTTTTTTTTCTGTATCGTCTAATCATTGTCTAATGGTGGCGGGAAATACGGGGTTTTTGCCATAAACGTATGCTGTCATGGCATAGCATTGATGAAATCTCTGGCAACGAACAAGTGTTTCATAATTTTTTTTTTTTTGTTTAACCCAAGGTCAGACATGGTAACGCTGGACATCTGACCATTGATTTGTGTTTTTGGTACCAAACCGTCATTTGTTGAATCATCACGAAGTAAGAAGGAAACGTAAACTGCAAAATTGAAAATAAACAAACAGTTGCCTTATTTCGTGAGTTTAATTTTTAAAATCACAATAATAGTTTCCGTCTCCATTTAATTGAACAAACTGAGCTATCCGGAGTGCGCAAACCCACATAACCTCAATGCCCACTACGTCACAACTACAGTGACCACAAACAACAGCAGACGCAGCTGCGTCACACGTCGATCAACTCCCATTTCATGAGCAACTTTGTAGCATTGCAGGACAAGGGATTTTTTATTATTGGTGAAATATTTTATATAATCTTAATTTTATAATATAATATTTAAAATTGTAATGTTTTTTTCAGTGGTCCCGGTTCCAGAAAGGAAGAATAAGGACGCAGTTCTTTGTTTCTCGTGTAGTCTTTATAGGGTGTAATGTTTGTCGTTATGGCCAGGTGGCCTTGGTGGGAGGCAGTAGCTTTGTTTTTCTTTTCGTGTTCTGGTTTTTTCCGCGTGAGTTTCGTCGCCGTTTGTTGTTTTAATGCGTAGTTTCTGATTGTGCACTAGAGGGTTATATATAATTGAACGAATGATGAGGGTAACGCCACCGAGAACCAGCTAATGAGAGCAAGGCGTGTTTTACCCCTCACCCTTCGTTCTGGAATGTTTTGCCTCCGCCATTTTTTAGAACAAATCGTGACACAATAGGACGCGGGCGTGCACGGGACTGCGGCCCAAATTGCTACACAATGTAGTTTTCGGACTTTGTCTCGCCTAATTGTCTGATGTAGTTTGCTGCATTTTTGCTTGTAATTTTCTGTGAACCGGATCCACCGTACTAAGACTGGAACAATGTATTTTGTGCCGATGTAAATTGAAATCTTATAAACCAGCAGTCTCGGATTATAGTGAAGTATATTATTTTGTGACTAACTTCTCTAAATTTGCAAGTTTCTGTGAAAGTTATAAACTTGGTCTACAATGTGACGTAACCTACAAAAATACCGCCAGTAAATTCTGGAGTACTTGACTACAGATCAAGAGAAATGTTCCAGTTTCTATCCTTGCCTTTTTGGCTGGGTTATCATCAAGCTAGTGCACTGGTCTAGGAGGACTGGTGTGCTATAAATTGGCTGCCCAAGCGGGGCACGAGTACAAGATTTGACGGGAAGAACCTACGTGGGTGTGTTACAACTTTCCTTGTGCTGGTCGTCAGCATTTCTTCAAATTCATGAAGTACTTGTTCGTCAAATTCGGGAGTACGAACACGTCTGGGTGCTTCTACGTCATGTTGTGTCCTGACAAATGATCCGGTGTCTCGTAAACGATGGTCATTATTTGTAAACATTTGTCTGCTCGGAAGTCTTCTGTTTGGGAATTGTTGTTGATAGATCCTACGCTCCTCCGCTGTGTTGCCGCAAGCTGCACCATACGCTTGCTGCATGTCCACCAGCTCACCTAAAGTGTATCCGTTCCTATCCATGGTAGCACTCGGGTCGGTTTTCGTTAGATGCACAAACACACGAAAAACAAGCACTCGAAGCAATGAATCAACGTTGTGCGAAGACAAAACCAAATGAACCACATTAAACTGTCCACTAACTCACACACCGTCCATTTAATCACATAACCGTCCACTTCAAAACGTTGGCTAACTGTAAGTTAACTGTCACGTCCGGCACTGCTAACAATACAAACAGACTGCGAAAGGGTTAGACAAAAACTGTGATCAGACCTAATCCAAACCCACACCATCTGACCTACCTGCTTAGACTTCTTAGGGAAGGGGAAAGAGTGAGAGGAGTGTGTTCAGTGGCCAGCAGCAGTGTGGTAGCATGGACGCAGTACTTCACAAAAGCACAGGTGTTGACGGCTCACAGCGTTAGCTCAGATGTAAACAAAGGCGCGTCTTGAAGTAGGTAATCCATGACGCGTAACTTCGGATACGTGTAACAACTTAAGGGATATCGATCCCTACCACCTTGGATTTATCTTTTTCTTCTCGATAACTTATGTTCCAGTCGATGTATCAAAATTTTTGTCATGACAAGGCATAGATACAAACTTAATCGATTTTCTGTAATTGCTGGAACCAAAATATATTCACTATTTTGAAACGGGAAAGAGCTGAAAAGGTACAATTGCTTTATTTACAGGAGTGACTACAGAGGCCGCAACATTAACAGAAACAATGCCATATGGGTTCCAAAAAGTGAATGAAGCAATAAACTGTGCCTTGTCAGCATGAAAAAAAGTAAAACAATGTGTCTATTCCTTAATTTATAAGAAAAATTGTAAAACCGATCTGACAGGGATCAATCCCCCTTAACGGTAAGTTGGAGACCCATGGTTCCTGTCTTCAAAATACTTGTTTTAGTAACAGCAAGCCACCCCTACATTTAAGACGTGTAATTTTTCCGTACCTTGTACAGTATACGCCATTATGTGTTTAATGAAGTCTTACATTTTAATGAAGGAATAATTTTTTTGCATTCATGTCAGTTAACCGTTTGTTCCCGCATATACTGCGATCTTGAATATAATGCAAATGGCAATTTCGAACCCCTGAAGTTGAAAAATAAAATTTAATCACCTTATAACATGATACTGTGAATGCTGTTTTCCGAGGCTAGGGCCATGCGGATAATGTGGCAGCCAGCAGGAAAGCTGAAGAATTCTGGAACATAGCACATGGGCAAGTGATGGGGGAGGGGTAGGCGAAAAGTGGAGTAGGTAGGGAATGACGTAGAATAGTAGCAGTAAACTAGAGGATGGGAAGCAAGTCAACATAAGGGGGGCAGTTGGAATGCAGACACTGTGACGTCAGTGTTGTTGCAAGGCAGCTCGCTGCCACCGTTGCCAAACCTATGCTACACTAGCCGCCCACCCGCCCTCTCACCCATGTCTGCTTAGCTGATGTCAGGACTGTCTTTGCATTTAATGTACCTACGTACAGTATGTCAACGTGGTATAATGGAAGCACGCACGTTGCATTGCGTGTAGTCTGTTAGGTAATGCCATACTCTGTAGGTTCTATAGATTGGTGTTTAGTTTTTTTTAACAAACGTAAATCAATAACAAAAAAATTGGTGTACAGTTTTGTTACAAACAATTTTGTATTTATCTTAAATGAACTTTTCATTAATGAAATAACTACCTTAACTCTTTCAGTGCTGTGATCGACTTTAGTCGACTGATGTATTGTTTGTATTAGGTGCTGTAATTGACAAAAGTCGATTTACACATTTGCCGTTAGTGCTGAAGTCGATTTTGTTCACATTCCGTCTAGTTTCTTTTTTATATTGATCTGCTATCTGTTGGTAGTTCTTTGAACTACTTGCACAACGTCTACGGTCACGATGGCTCAGTAGGCAACAAATATTTTCGCCATATGTGTTACGATTTTTGTGTAACGTGTTTTTATTTTCGGGACTTCTACAGACTAATACATTCATGATATTTGTGTATACATAATCATAATGTAGTTGTAAACTAATAAATACACCAATATAAAGCTGCATTATAATTTTTAATGTAAGACTTTCAGCAACGAGTCGTAAATGAGCTACATTTCACTTGAGTTGTAGAGAGGCAATAAAAAAGTTACCGACTACGTATTTTTCCCCTTTTGTGTTGTATATTTACCTTCAGTCATTCCACATACAAAATTAATTTTACTCTCAGAATTCGGAATGGAGTCCTTTATATTTTCTTAGGTTGCAATTGTTACAGCCTGCTTCTGTAAAAAATCGTAACTTTTACTGTAGTAAACATGGAGAGGCGAAAGCGTAGTTATGATCCAACAAACCCGGAAGAGTATAAGAAGTTATTAGAATTTTTAGCGGCTGATTCGGACTCCGAGGATGAAATTTCAAACAGCGAAAGTGAAAGTGACCCAATCAATGACGAATCGTCATCACCTGATAGTAATGATGAAGAAAGTGTGGACAATGAGTGGTTACGTGTGAGTAAAGACAAACCAGTACATTTGGATTTTTGTAGTAATAATCAATTTGATTTGTGTATTGCTAGTGATCCTTCAAATTTTCATGACTGTTTTAGTGCTTTTTCCCAGTTTATGCTAAAATCGGTGTTTGCACATATTTCTGAGCAAACAAATATGCACATATTTCTGAGCAAACAAATATTTATGCATGCATTCATGACTTTTCACCACGTTCAAGGTATGTTTACTGGAAGGACTGTACTGTTGAGGATATTGAGGCAATGGTGACATTAGAAATTGGGATGGGTATGTGCAGAAAATCAACACTGAAAGATTATTTTTCAGAGTCATTTTGGCTTCTTCAGATGCCAAATTTTGGAGAAGTAATGTCAAGAGACAAATACTTTCTTCTGCGTTCATTTCTGCATTTCAACAATAATGCAGATAGTGTACAGAAAGGATTGCCAGCCTACGATCCATTATTCAAAGTTCGACCGCTGATTGATATGACACGTGATAC
>PNEQ01087327.1:0-10640 GCA_003012365.1 Medauroidea extradentata | reverse complement strand
TTTGAGGCAGATTTAAAACAAGTCAGAAATAATTTTCTTCAGAAATACCTAATGACCCGTACAAATGAATAGGCATTGTTTACATTTTAACGAACTAAGAAAATGGCGGACTGCTCTAGCCAATCAACGCTTGAGTTCGTCCATATCAAAGATACCGACACGCTAGTTCGCTTCTGATATACCTTGTTTATTCTGTGGTTGTACGCCGGACTCGCAGCTCCGCGCCAATGTCAAGGAGCGGTTATTACGTGAAAATGGCCTAGGAAAAAGGAGAGGCTGTTGTCCGGCGACACGCCCGTATCCCGTGACAATGAAAGCCTGAACTTGGCACCGAGTAACCTGTTTGCATGTGGAACTCGAGACACTTCTTTCTTTATTTTATATCGACTTTATATATTCACAGAGGCATAGCCAGAGAAGGGTTAAGTGTTCCAACCAATCCCCCCTCCTTAGATACAAACATTTTCAAATTTCATATTGAAGAATTAAGAGTATTTTTAACAGTATAATATTTAATAATTCGTTACGAATACTGCTAAGATAGCTCTATTTTGCACCTTGAAATCCAAATATTTCCGGGCTGACCACTCGCCTTCCATCAAGGCGATTCGTGTTAGATTCCCGGCAGGTTCGGGCCCCGGATATTCACATATGGGAATCGTACCAGACTACGTCGTTGGTCGGCGGGTTTTCTCGGGGATTTTCCGGTATCACCTGCCCTTATCGTTCCAGCACTACTCCATATTCACCTCATGTCACCCCTCACCAGCGCTAAAGATCTCGATGTTAAGCACTGACTAAAATCTCTCATTTACTCACCCCAAAGTTTTCCGTGGGAGAAACCTCTCTAAACTGGGGGAGGGGGGTATTGTGTTAATTTATAATATTCTTTGTTTAACTCCCTTTCCTAGGCCCTAGGCAAGTCCTTGCTACGCCACTGTACTTTCATGTAAAAAGGAAAAACAGAACTGGTTCCTATTCGCGTAGTTCTTATGAATTCTTCAAATCCTAAACGGTAGCGGATATTGTAAAACTGTCTCATACAGTTGTTTAAAATTATGTTTACTATGTAACCTAAACTGCTAATTTTTTACAAAGCAAATTAAAATTTCTTTAAGTCAACACCCAGTCAACTCTATGCTTTGAAGAATTTTGGCTATAAAATAAAAAACAATTATCAGTTTAAGAATGACATGTTTTTAAGATATATGTTTCCTCCTAGATTTTTTTTAAAAAATAGTATTCTAAAAGAAACATCATATATAGAAATCTGGGGCCTTAACGGAGGGCCTACATTGAAGCCCTGACAAGGTAAGGTAAAGTAAGTATTCTTTACGTCTTGTCAACAGTGACGTCATTAGAGACGGTGGCATACACCTTGGTACAATGACAGGAATTGGGAGAGGAGTTGGCCATGGCCTTTGTTATGGAATCATCACAGCATTCACCTGGAGGGATCTCGGGAAATCATTGCCTGGCAAGACGAAGGAAGAATATTCATATGTAAAATTTAACTGGGTATGTCTCAGTACCTGTCTAATCTACGTGTATGCTACCACTTAATTTGTCTGTTCATCACGATGCGGACTAAATTGCTTTTAAAGCTGAGAAAAATTGGCAATTTTCTGGCCTTAAAACACTGGAAAACACCTATTTACATTTTTTCCCCTTATTTTAATTTATGCAGCAATATTTTCTTTCTCTCGATACAGAAAATCGATTCTGTCCGAAATCGAAATTGTGAAAGGTGATTCAGCCACACCTAGTATAATATAACTTGTAAATCCATATCCTTTCTCCAGTCAAGGGCTTCGAAGTAGACTACGCCCTTCAACGTTATTTGTAACCAGACTAGTGGCGTCTCGTGGGTTGTTGCCAGGTGGGGCTGCAGATAGTCGGAACTGTACACTACCAACGAACATGTAATATTTGCCGGCTACTAGATCGTTTGTGACCACTCAGTAGTAAGGGGCACCTGCACATCAGCGTGCCAGTGGCTATAGAGTCAATCAGCGCACAACCCTGTACAGCTCTTGGCAACTGCAGCCCCACCTGGCAACAACCCACGAGCCGCCACTGGACCAGACACCGAGGTGTCACTTGGAGTGGTTTATTAACTAATCCGTATTACCTCTTGCACTGTGCTGCGCTCGGTGACCTACAACCAAGTGTTGTTCATGACAATAGCATAACACGTCTATGATCTACTCCACGAGTGCTGGGATTATTTTCTCCTTCTCAGTGGAAATAGTTAAGCTCGACGTCTGGTGATCGGGGCGATCCGAGCTTCGCTTTCCCTGGCTTCGTGAACGTCGATCAGAAGGTGAAGGTAAACCACTGCACTCTCATGGTCCTCCCTCACTCTGACTGGACGGCAGTGAAGTGACGTGTATCGTATCAAGGCTGCAGGATATTGAGTGGCCGAGCTCTGCAGTGACGAGTTCATTCTCAAGGCTCCAAGCTGTTCGCGGAAAACCGAGCGTAGCAGTTTTTAAGGCAGACTTATCAAACAGTACTACAAATATACTGGATTTTGCAAAATTGCGTGTCAATATTTTATGGGGGAAAATGTTATATGAATATTGGTCTGAAAACGCAGCATTACTGCACTACAGGTTACAGCACAAGACGTGTAGTGCATATCGCACGGGTTGGATTATTTACTGAGCAATGCCATCACAGCGCAAATACAATACCATATGAGTCGTATTTAGTTAGACTATAGGGCCCTAAGTTAGATGGTAGGCGTTGACCGATCAGGGATGGATCTAGGCTTTCCTTCGCACGGGGCAAGAATAGTGATTTGCTCCCCCACCTCCTTCCCTTTCTTTTCTATCAGTTCCATCAACTTAACAGTAATAAATTTTTCTTGCATACGTTGTTATGCGCTCGCATAAAATTACAGTATAACATTTTAGTAGGAATACATAAAACCTGTACTTACTAACTACCATTATCAGTGTGCATTCTAATTATAAATACTGTATATATAACATTAGCCTTGAGATTGTAAAAATGCAAAACTAGTAAAAGTCTATATATTGGTAGATATTGTATCTTTTTACACTTATTTACATTTCATTCCCAAAGTAAACATTTTCCGCACCACCCGGCGCCCGGAGCAGTCTGCCCCTTCTAGATCCGCCACTGTGTCTGACGTAGAATTCTACAGTATAGTATAGGCTGTTCACAACAAATTGAGCACTGATTTATTTTTTCTTTCAGCAGTTTTACAGCTACCGTAACTATTTTTAGAGAGAAAATTTCCATGTAACTAAAAATCAGTGTAAATGTTTCACTTCTCCCAAGACTTAACATATATGGGCCCATTTAAATATATTTCTTATTTATTGTAAGTTTTGGTTAGTGCTCAGTTTATAGCGAACAGCTTATACACGATACAGTCCGGACGCTATGCGCTGTACCCCATGTGGTCTGTAGTACAAAAACAGTGCGTTTTCGACCTCTATTAATATGACATTCTTTGTTCCTCTAAAAATATGAAGTCTATTCCCTAAAACATTGATATGCGATTTTGCAACAGCCTACGTTGTTGTACCCTCGAACATTACATTAACTTCCGAGTACTTTGAAATACGCACCCTGTGTTTGTAACTTGAGTTGCTAAATTTGTGTAATGGAATCTGCCTACAAAGGTTACAGCTTTTAATTTTAAATAGGAAGCTAGTGTTAAAATAAATTGTCTCTCACTTGATATATTTTAAACCTAACTAACATTTTCAAACAAAAAAAAGTTTTGCCTGAAATTCCTGAAAGAATACTGTTACATAAATAATGTTTTTAATTTTAAATTTTTGCTTACGTAAAAATTTAAATGAAACAAATTGTATGAAGAAAAAAAATATTTTTTCATTTCTGACGCAACAATTCTTAGCAAACATCATGCAAAATAATTTTGTTTAAAACATTTATTAACAAAAAAGTCTTCATCGAGAAGTGGTTTTTTATATCATTGATATGCCGCTTAAACTTCATGACTGAAAATATATAAATTACTGTCGAACGAAAAAATTACTACCACGGGTTTGAAAACGTCGTTAATTGTCTTTACTTGCTACCACACTGTAAACATTTCCACGCGTGTGTGTGTATGTATATATATAGGCTCCTATCTAAAGTTATGTGTGTGACTCTTCAAAAATAACTGTGGTAATATTTACTTACAATCGCTCGAAAATCTTACAACCAATTTTTGTCTCTCCGTAAATTTTCAAACGTCAATATTGATTGAAGTTTTATTATTTTATTGGACGGATACGTCTAGGTCTTAAGACGATGTGTTATGCCTCGTGCATAAAATGCATATCAATACGTTTTTATTAACTTACTTTGTTGTTTGTTTGTTCAGTACACAATGTAGTAACTTACCGAAACAATGCATTTATATGGTGTTTTTTTTTTTTTTACTTGCTGTCTTGTCAGTATTTTCGGTACAAATTTTGCAGTCGATTCAAATCAAATTACCAATTAACTGACTTGGGACATTAAACATAGCTCATAACTAACTGCAATACTTCACACACATAATAATTAAATTTAAATAAAAAACATTTATTTAATTTAACACGTTTTCAAACAGACTAAAGTGTGTAAAATAATATGTCCTGTGAAAAAATTTTAAGATTTAAAACAAAAAAAGTAAGCGAATGCAATATATAATTTATGTATTGATAGTACATCTAAGTCTCTAATAATGTTATTGCTCAGCAATTGATATGAACAGTTGAGTGAGTTTTCTCAACGACATATACTCTCTTCACTCATTACTGCTCATCTTTAGCATATACCCCACGTTTTTTCTTATAAGTTATTTATATGACAAATTATTTTATACTTAATAAACCGTTTTAAATATGTGCTGTATTAAAAATGCATTTAAACATAATTTTTTATCACAACTGAAAAGTCGGGGATGTTACTGAAGACATCTATATGTAGGAGTAATCCAGTTTACAATTATGAGCGAATTTTTGCGCACAACAATTACTAAGTGTCTTATGGTTTTCATTAAAAGGGTATAGATATCCATTATATTAAATTTGACGATAACTTTCGTTTTACATGTTTATATTTTTTTTTTTCAGATATAGTGTGCGGACTGCAAGTTATGATAGTAAGCTAACCATCTATATTCATATTTACAAAAGTTAAAAATGTGTTAATATCTTGACTAAGGAAGAGTTAACGAAATATTTAGCATGATGAGTGACACGGATTGTTAATTTCATTTAGTACCATAGACATTTAAAAAATTTAATCACATTACAAATTCTCGACGTTCATCATGTAGTAACTGACAGGAAAATGTTTTTGACGATTGATTTAAAATAATAATTGGCTTGTCAGCGTAAAATAAATATTTCAACGTACAGTGCTAATGGAAGAAAAGATTCAGTCGTTAAAAAAAAGTAAGTCATGCATTGATGTTTTAAGGTCGAAATTCCTTAGCTACTAGTCATGTGTTTCCATTGACGTCACGGGAGTGTGAGTACGTGCAACTACTGTTTAATATTATTTTTCCGAGTAAATTCAACTTATCACAATACCAGGTAGTTATTTTCGTTCTGAGTCACATCGTAATAAAGGAAATACCAACAGGCCTACGTATACCGCAAAGTAAGTAAAAGTATTTGACATTTCCTACGTGGGGCATTATCAGTGACATTATCGTCCCTGAAGTTCTGGTTTCTGTACACAAATGTCCTACAGTAAAGAATAAATATTGTTTCTGTCATTCCTTGTATTGACCTTGTTTTCAGCTAATAAATAACTGGTTATAAACACTTACGGTTATTTAAAGAAAACCAGTTTTCTGCCACGTGTTGTTGATTAATTTATACGAACAGTCGGCAAATTATTGAAGCACTCGTAAATAAAAATGATCTTTCAAATAAACTTAAAATTCGTAGTGTTTATGTGTTATAACGTATATAAAATTTCATTATTTCAAATCAGTTTTACTAAGCTTCAAATAATCTCAATTCAAAAATATCATAAATAAAGTGATCGGACACACAAACTTACTGTGACAGTTGCAAAGTAAAACAGGAAACATAGTCAGCTAAAGCAAAATTGAATGGTTCACACGAACAATGTTGTAAGCAACAAAATGCAACAGTTATAGTAGATCAAATACCTTGCTTCTAGTTGCAGTGTTGTATTGCTTATAATTTAATGTATATACATACAATGATTTCAACTGTTATTACAAGCAATTCAGAGGGACAAATGGAATGTTTTCTAACTTTAACTAATTTTTGCCAAAAATGTTGGTTACAAAGTTGTTCTAGTGAGCAATTCAATTAACTCTGTCATACTAATCGGGAGCGCTTGATTATCAAATTACGCAATAAAATAGCACAAGTATAACATTTTCTAAAAGTTTTTGCCGAAACAAATTAGTTCAGTTAACAATTTTTAAGTAATCACTAACGTTGTATAATTGAACCCGCGAGAGTTAAGTAAATTGTATAGTTATTTAGGAAGTATATGAAGAAGAAAAATTTCTTTGAAAATTTTGAATTTTTCTCGTCCACCACTGTGACACAAAACATTTGTAGGAGGAACTTCAAAATATCAATCAACTGTGCATGACCTGAATAAACTATGTTGTCAACTGATTATGTTGAATCAACAAAACAGACAAATAAAATTTTAAATTACATCAAATTGTCTGAGTTAAAAAATTACGTATTTGCAGAATTTTATAATTTTTTTGGCTAGAAACAAAATTGAACCTTTAAAAATTCGACCGAATCTGGTCCCTTGCCTCGATGTGTTTCCTTCCCCTCCTCTACACCTACATCATTTTCATTGTTTTTGTGGCCTTGTAAATTTTACTCGGATCACTTTTCAAACGACTCAAATTAAAATTTTTCTATACCCAGGCCTTTCCGTGCTTGCCCTCGTGTCCGTGGAGGGAAGATTAGTTTCGCAGTTCTGCGGAGACAGTCGTGCCTCACTGGTGCATGCGTGTCGTAACCATGTTCGGGACGGGCCTGATGAGGGAAGGACTCGACAATGCCCGGTATGCATGCCAATGGCCCGCCTGCTGCAGCCGAAATACCTGGCGGACCCAACATGCGCCGCATCGCCAAGCAGCCCCTCCTAGGAGAAGAGTTTGGCAGGTACGGCCAGGGCAGGTTGCGCAACCACGCTGGCCCACGACGCTTCTGGGTCGACTGTCGTCTTAGCGACCCGGGACGTTTCCAAACTTCGCATCTCGTCTGCGGGTCCTCTCCACGCATGCCTGCCTGGCTACCTGCCGTCTGTGACGCAACTGGAAGGTCGTGCACATTGGGCCGTGAGCTTGCCGCGAAAATATTTTTGAACTATTAATCCCTTACGTGCACATCTTTGCTTTATGGTTATCGGCAGTGTGTCTTTTGTTCAAGGGACTTCGCAAGTAGGAATCTGCCGGACGATGCCGCTGGTCGGCGGGTTTCCTCAGGGATCTCCTTTACCCCTGCCCCCTCATCAAGGCACTGCTCCATACCAGTGGCGTCGCGTGGAGTGTTCCAAGGTGTGCGGTGACCAGTAGTGACTATATACAACACTGAGTTGTCTGAGGAACCATTTGACTTGTATTGTCAGGAGCACTCCACAGCCAGCAGCCTACAAGAGGCAAGGTACGAATTATCCTATAATTAGAGCCACAATTTTATGGCGAAAAGATTTTTGCACCATTTGGTTTCCATGCCTAATGTTCACATCTGCAACTCTGTTTCATGGTCAATGATTGGACGTTTTAACTGTCACACGTCTTGAGGTTCTACTAACAAATCACAGGCGTATTGCGTCAAATGAGGGACATGTCTGAACGAAGACTCGCTGCCAATAGCTGTGAAGCAGAGCTGCCTAGGTGCACGCGAGACACTGAAACAAAATGTTGCAAATATCTTTTCGCGACAAAATCGTGGCTCTACCTATAATATATACACCTTGGTCTCTGCAACAACATAACTGCTCAAAGCGTATAGTCGCTGCTAATACCGCACGCCTTGGAGCACAGCCACGCTACGCCACTGTTCCATAGTCACATCGTGTCAACCCCTCTCCAGCGCTAAAGACCTAGATGTTAAGTGATGGTCAAAATCTCTTCAATTAGTCCTTCGTAAAACACGTCTCTCATTAGACTACAACAATCTGAATACGGTTACTGTGACAGCAGATGTATGTGATTTGCTAGAACCCCAAGACAAGTGAGAGTTGTTAACATCCAATCAATTTCAATGATCGTGAAGCAGAGGTACAGATGTACACATGAGGCACTGAACCATACCGGTGCAAATATATTTTTACCAAAAGTATTGGCCTCTACGAACATCCGTACCTATAGGAGAATTTATTTTACGTCATAGCAATTACTGCCGTTCGAATGGCATGAAGACCAACGTGATTTTTGGTGAAAAGAATCCTGCAACAGTTTGTTTCAATGCCGTATGGTGCAGCTCTGCTTCACGTTCAGTGGTTGGCTGTTTATAGCACTCAGCGTCTAGGGTTCTAACCGCAAATCACAGACGTGTGGTGTCGCAGTAACCTTGTTCCTGTTAGCACAGTCAAATGAGCCACGCGTGTGCAATAATTAGGGTCCGGTAGTTTTCGCGAAGATTTTTGCAGCACTTTGTATCAGCACCTTACGTGCACACCTGCAGCTCTGCTATGTGGTCAGTGATTGGATGCCGTAACACCCAGCGTCTTGAGGCCAAACCCGCAAATTACAGACTTGATGTGTGGCAGTTATCCGCGTACTGATTGGCACAGTCAAATGAATAACAACTCTGCACAAAAACACTCTGTCAATAGCCATGAAGTTGAGCTACAGACACTGCGTAAGACACTGAAACAAAGTGGGGCAAAATGTATTCGCGAAAACTACCGAGCCCTAGCAATAATACATTCCGCCAATGACCACGAGGCAGAGCTGAAGATGTGCACGTAAGTCATTGAAACAAACTGCTGCAGAATTCTTTTCACCAATTACCGTGGGCTCCAGTGACAGGTCTTACGAGAAGGCCGAAGTAGCAGATTCTGACCATCGACACATCCTTCAGACGTACAGCTAAGCAGCGAGCTCCGAGTCCTGTCCACGATCAGCACAGCACGAGGACAGCCCGTGAAGAAACCTGGAGCCGGCAAGCGCATTTTTACGCCACGTCCGATGATGGCGATTTGCTTTCACGCGCCGCTGCCCGCGGCTCTTACGGCATTTTTTGCAACACGACCCTTGCGACCACGTCCACCTCGACCTGGAGACAAGCGGGCGATAAGGGCGACTCTGGCACACGCGGAGAAACCCCAATCGCCTTAACGGGCAGATCAAAGAACCGGCTTGCGGGCGTTGCGTCGTGCTGTGCAACACAATAAGGTACAGGCTGTTTGTGATAATGTGAGCTCGTATAAATAACGTATAGTCAAGAACAAGTAAAATGTAACGTATTTTGACTTCTAGCGTTGACTTTCGGTATTTATACTGTTTTAATCGCTAACACTGAGGTGCTGGAGTAACACGAACTGGCTGAAAGGAATAATAAGGGACTGGAAATTTTCGCGAATTCAATGACCTGCAGGCTAGACTCCATTGTACTATGCATACTCAAGCCCCGTCTATTCGTGCATTGTCTGTTGTTCCACTGAGTAGCAGCTAGTTGGCTAATAGTCGGGGCTTGAGTATGCATATAGTACAATGGATTCTGGCCTACAGGTAATTGAACTCGCAAAATTTTCCAATCTGTAATAATAAATAACCAGGGTTTTAGTTAATGTGCTGTGGAAATTGTAGGAATTATAAATTTTGGCCAGTATATTAACCCCGCAACTATCAATTTTGAATATGTTTAGATGTAGCCGGGGCCGCGGTGTCCGAGGGGTCTGACCTCTCGCCTCCTAACAAGGCGATCCGGATTCGATTCTCGGCAGGGTCCGTCCCCGGATTTTCGCACGTGGGAATCGTGCCGGACGATGCCGCTGGTAGGCGGGTTTTCTCGGGGATCACCCGTTTCCCTCGCCCTATCATTCCGGCTCCATACTCACATCATGTCACCCCCACCAGCGCTCACTCACTCATTAGATGTAGCTTTTTCATAATTTTAAATATAAGTAGAAAAATTAGCTCCCGTTGAAAATAATAGGCATTCTTTAAATTGAAAGAATATGTCTTCTTTCAAAGTTTGAATGGACGAGATAGGGATTTAACTACTGTAGCGTAATCTATTATTTTTTAAACTAAATCAAACCAAAATTTAATTACTGGTATTCTTTGCTTTGTTTTCCTATAAATAAAAATTATTCCCAATAACAAATAACTTTTCAGTAGCCTACCGTACGTCAAAGTACCAACATTTTTGTAATTATTTTTAGTTGCTCAAGCAAAACAATGAACTACAAATAAAAATATGATATGAATCTTAGAGTTGCTGCCATATCTATATATATAAAAATGAAAGGTGACTGATTGACTGACTGACTGACTGACTGACATATCAAACTGCAGCCCAAACCACTGGACCTAGAATCGTGAAATTTTTTGTGGGGGTTCCCTTCAGGTCGTAGGCGAGCACTAAGAAGGGATTTTTCGAAATTCGACCTCTAAGGGGGTGAAAAGGGGTGAAATGTGTTTC
>PNEQ01087326.1:0-10640 GCA_003012365.1 Medauroidea extradentata | reverse complement strand
ATTTTTGCTACAGATCCCTAATACAGCTCTCTATTTTGAGTCAACAATCGATTGTTCCGCCATTCCGCGCACAATTTTATCGTGCAGGAGTATTGACACGATACACGTGTGTAATCTTGGGTGGTCGGACCAGTTGTTTTGAACGTAAAAACGATAAAAACAAACCTTCGAAGGACGGTTAACATTAACGTAACATAACAGCAATACAAGAATCGAAAAAAATCGCCGAAATCTTTTTTGTGTAAGCAAGGGAATGACACTTATATGATGCCTGATGAAACATAAATATTAATGCGGAGTAAAAAAATCAGAAATAAATTTAATCGGAAATTTCCCTGTGTTTTCCTGTTTCAAATAAACATCTCAATTTCCCTGTTTTTTCCCGGTTTTCCCGATTTTCCCGGTCTGCGGGAACCCTGAATGACTTAACGTAGGGTGGCCGGGCAACACATTGGGGCTTTGAAATTAAAAAGGCATCATTACTGCCCTACACCTGACGCTAGGCTGACCATCTCCTGGTTTCTAAGTGTCAGTAACACTGGCTAGCATAATTTATGCAAAACAAATAAACATTAACAGGGACTCTAAACAAAATCCTAGAAACACAACTGACTTATCGAAAAAGTATACCCCAAACGCAGGCTGGTCGCTTCACAGTAGGTGGGTACTACTTGTAGCTTTTACATACCTCAACACCCAAATTCACAGTAGATTTTATAGTACTCTGGAGACTAATCATGTTGATTGGAAAAACAGGAGAACTTGTTAACCTTATTGAACTAAATAGGATTGCAGCCATACCAATATTACTTACTGGTAGGAAAAGATGAGCAAAATACACATGATCAAGCCTTGAAGTATTGGAACAAAAAATACTACTCTACAGACACAAATAAGCACACAAAATAATCCATAGTAGGATTTCAGATGTAACATAGACAATTCTACTAAATTACACCAAACTATGCATGAAATTATTAACATAGGCCTAACTGAATGAGCAGAATTTAGAGTAGTTGAAAGAAAGTAAATGAAAAATAGATAAAATTATTAAAATACACTCCCATCCTTACAATTCTGATTTTAGGTTCTGAAATATTTAATTCTGAAATAAATTTACTTCTGAAGCTCTCAATTCAATATGTCTCAAAATTATAATTAATAAAATCGCTGATCAAAAAGTAAAGTAATTTAAAGTTCCAGTTTTGTATTATGCTACTGAACGTCAACTCAGAAAAAAATTAATGTTCAAAATTCTCCCCTGTTATTTTTAATAACTTATTAAATTCATTACAATGGTTAGCATCTCCAAGTTACTGAAGAAAATGCTCCGATTCTAAGACGATAAATTATGTTTAGAACCACTGAGTAAGGGCTTCTATTAGTACTTTCATTTTAAGTTTTCCAGTCCAAATATTCACAAAATTATCTTCATACATACTTTAAACAATAAATACAATTTAGTGTAGTGATTTCCAAAAGATTTCATGCAAAAATACCAAGACTATATTGCGTAAAACGTATGGCGTCTGTACTTATCTATCGCTAACAATACAAAGCCGATGGCGCTGCCCGTGTTGCTCATTCCAAATCTAACAAAAGATGTAAAACTAGGACCTCTTCTTTACTTGTCCTGTTTTATTACGTTTTACACTATGAAATGGTGGTCTCAAATAGTAACCTAGTATTATCATGCAGCCTGGGATCATCGGATATAAAATCAGACATTACCAACGTGATCCGGCTATTTTAAACCACCACCATTTTCTTTTCTCCTCCCACGTCACTATCAAAGAGAAACAGAAAAAGAAACTAAAACCTAATTACTTTTAAGAAAATTTACCATCCAGAAAATAATAAAATATATAATAACATGTACTTAAAACAATAAAAATTATGTTTTATCAGTAAATAAAATTTAAAAGAAATAAAATGAATGGAGCGCTTTCAATATTAAATAAGTATATAGAATAGAACAAAAATTATGATGAGCAACGTAAGTAAACAAAGAAATACAGTGAACCCTCAATAACTCTGACTAAAAGGGGGAACAAGCTGTCCGAGTTACGATTTGTCCGTGTTATCGAGGGGTGTCCGGGGAGGTGGGGTAATCAGTTATTAATCACAAGAAACGCAAAGAAATTAGTACGCTATTATTTCTACAAACAAAAGAGGCTGCAATAAATACTGTTTTGTACGTAACTATCTTATCAAGTTATGGGAGTGCCGCCATGCAGTGGGAAAATTAACGTAACGTGGAGGACTATAAAAGAATGTCAAACAATGTGGGCAGTCAGATCTTAATTTTTTTTTATGCTGCTACTTCTGGCTGGTCCATTTTTTTTTTATCTCTGTGCTAGGAACTGGCACCAGGCACCCTTCTATCACATAAAAGTTTTCATCTGGCTGGCGACAGCCAATGTGCGTGCACGTGTGCGAGAGATAAGAAATTATCGTTGGAGATAAGCTAGGGAGTTTGCGAGCGGAAGTAGTCAAGGTCAACCGGTACAGATAGTTACTCTACCCTCCTACAAAGTTACAAAGGTACAAAAATCATTTTCCTCGTATACATGAATAAAAACGGTACTGTAATTAACAATCCTTCTGGGTTACTGTAATTATGTGAACACATTTTAACACTACTAATTTTAAAATTTAATTTTATGTATGTAAATTGCCTCATAGAAAACATAATTTACAGCTTTATTCTTACACAAATTGTCATATTATAAAGCAATAAAATTTTAATCATGTTCTACAGAGTTACCGTATTTACTCGCGTAGTCGCCGCATTTTTTGACCAAATTTTAGGCCCCAAAAAATGGGGTCCGGCCATTAAAAGGGGTTTTAAAAAAATTACCTTCTACATTTTTTTGGTGTAGAATATAACAAATATACATTTTTTTCTATATTTATTCGTTCATAACGTAACCATTTCTTCAAAAATAAAGAGAAGATTTTGTCGGTGTATAGTAAACATGGAAAAATTAAGACTACATAATCTTGTTAATCCATTCACTTGTGTCACTCAATGAAAATCGTTTAAAATTATCCCGCATAAGACGTTTACATTTTACGGTCCATTACATGTACGCTATTATTTCCCGTGAGGTAGTTTATAAACAAATCCGATTCTCGTTTAAAACGTTACAACTCTCCAGACGCCGTTACGTTATCATCAGAGCATCATCAACCACCGAGCATGACTCGTGTCCGGCTTGGGCATGGATGTTGTGTTTGTCTTTCACCACCCACATCGGCTCTTGAAAACATTGTTGTTAAAGGGGCGTAAAACCCTCTCACCAATTTTTATACATCGCAATGCGAAGCAATGATTTTTAATTTTTCTTTAATGTCCGGAACAATTTGTTTTGCAGCCCTGAATTCATTGCACATACCAGAACAAAATAATTTTCAGTTTATGTATCACTGTAACCCGTAGTTACCGTCATTTCACAAGCACCACATTGAAGTGTTTGTTTACGACACACATGTGTGCCTGGCTCGCAGGGCGTAGAGGGAGGAAAGATAAAGAAGTGAGAGGTCGGCCTGCTGCGTTGCATCTTTACTCGCGCGTCGCTAGCAACATTTTACCACATGGAACTTGCAAGATATTTACTGTGGGATTATTAAAGGCTAAGTAGCGATGGACGACTACGTTATAAAGTTTAATACTGTTCTAAAATATAATGTGATGAATTTAAATCCAGCAGAAACAATTTTTTACGTCTTTTAACCAAGAAATAATTAATTAAAATTATTAATTTTTTTTTTTAATTCTGTCCTAGTTATCCGAAGTCCGGGACATCGAGGTCCGAGTTGTCGAGGGTTCACTGTAATACAGTGCCAATCAAAACAAATTAACACAGTTGATAGTAAATATGTTAATTATAATCCTGTCATAATGTAAACAAAATAATTATTATTCTGTACTTGTTAGAGTATACAGAAAAACCTGATTAATTTGAAGTGCTCGGGACCAAAATTTTGTACTTCAAATTATCGAATTTAAAAAAAATTAATTTTTCGTTATGGTACAAAACACCCTCAGTGATTCTACATCCATTTTTACGGCTAGTTTTCGAGAACTGTTATGCATTCGAATTAAGAAAGAGAACAGTAGTTTGAAATAATTGGACCAAAAAAGTTTGTTGTATTTTTTTGGTCGTTGAGTGCTGCGCTTTTCTTGGCGATAACTGTACTGCAAGTAGGGCGCATCACGTCTACTAGACTGTCGGCAACTCTGCGCTTCCCCTTCCCTTATTCCAGCACTCGATGCCTGCCATGCGTTTTCTTTGCCACAGCATGTGATTGTTATTACTGCCGTGTTTGCCGACAAATACGACGACCCTGCACGTAGGACGAGTCACAGTTTTGAAAGTACAAAACCTTGAAAAACTGTAAATATTGCTTTTGAAATGCCCTACAGAAAAATATTTTTTTCCTTTGCCAGAAACATAAATATTTAGTTTAAATATTACTTATTCACTTATTGCCCTTATATAAGTATCAGAGGAGAGACATAAACCAATAACATGGGGCTCTAGTGCCTGCTGAGCGCCAAAGAACCACGGAAATGCACCAGTGTTCTCCCAAGGCCCATTTTGCCAGGCGCCCCACCCGGCTAGTTTATTTACCACCCGGCTAAGAAACAGACATTCCCATCAACACCATCAGGCTTATTCTATGATGCACTCAGCTGGTCTTTGCTGGGTTGAACACTGTGCACGACTGACGCGGCGGTAACACGTGGCTGGCCACAGTGCATTACTTGGCAACGCTGGTCTGAGGCCAGCCGCACACCACATAGCAAGCCGGGCTGCAGCAGCTGCTTGCAAAGCATTCCTGGTCGCCAGCCAGGCCAAGGAGCATATAAACAGGGTGGCTAGCAAAACCTGTAAGTAAAATTCCCTGACTTTTCCGGTCATCTGCGCTTATTTCCCTGATCAACAGAATATTGATAAAATTAGCCACGTTGTATAATCGCAACTAAATTTTTCTTTGGGTAAATATTAAGAATCTCGAATCATCATGTACTAACCAAACTACTGATTTTAGACATATTGTTTATTTATGGAAACTGTTATTAGGAACGTTATAAGTAGTGCTATGTAAAAAAACGTTTTCTTAGGTTAGGTTAAGTTAGATTGTTATTTCAGGTAACAAATTTTTTATGTAGGACTACTTCTAATGTCTTTCCTTACGTAAAATTTTCGGTAGGTTGCCTAATTTAGGTTAGGAAACCAAATGTAATGTTTGTAACCTAATTTAACCTAACACAACTTAAACCAACATAACTAACAAAAAATTACATAGGACTACTAATGTCTGTAGAAACATTTTTCACAATAAACTATATGTCTAAAATCAATAGTTTGGCCAGTACACGATGAGTAGTGATACTTAATATTTATCCTTTTTTTTTGTGAAGCTGAACATTATTAATCAACATAACTTCACCTTGCAGAAATTATATACTATCTTCATTATTTACAAAGCAACAAAATCCTAGGAATACTCAAATACAACAATTTTTACTTATGTCAATTCACTTTCCGCTTTTAAAATGCTGTTGTGAAGGAGAGAAAAGTGCAGAGTTATGTTGAAGTAATTTAAGAAACAATATTTAGCACAGTATTTATTAAAACTTTGTCTAGCACATAAACAATGTACGAAGCGGTAAATACAAACTGCCACAGACCAAAGATTACTAAACTACATGCAACTTCTATTATACTCGAGTCATAGCAATCACACTCGTAGACTAAGAGGTATAAACAATTTACATCTCAACAAAGAGCTCTCGATACCAGAATTAAAAGCATTTAATAAGTTGTCTAAAAACAGATGTGTAATACCTGGTCACTACACCATCACTCTTTGAATCCCAAAAATATACTGTAATGTGCACTTGATGTTTTTGAGAAACTTTGTTCAATGATTCGTCAAAACAAACTACAACTTTCTTCCCCTCTAGAAATTAACTCATTTCATCCATGAAATACGACACAAGACCAAATGTGATGTAAAAACCTATCTTATCTCGCTGTAACTGAAGTTTCTTTGCTGTGACACTAATCTGGAAACATTGTTGTTTCGCATTGTACAGATTTGAAAAAAGCATCTAGGCCTACCTTCACCAGTTTAAACTCCCAGCCTACTTAGGGTTTTCTGCCTTCAATGTGGCTCATAATGGAATGCCGGCTCATGTTGCTTAAATAAAAAATAACATTGCACGAATTGCACCTTGCAAAGTTATCACCAGGATCTTCGCCATTCATTTAATAGTAGTAGGATCGGTTAACCAATAAGGTCTCTTTTTTCCTGTTGTGACTGACTTGCCTAAATTAATTACGTGGTGGAAATAACAAACATTTCCAGATATTTTTAATGCACTTAATCATTTTCATAAACACACACGAGGTCGAGATCAAGTTACGCTGTAACATTTTAACACACCTTTGTCACTGCACGAGCCAAAAAGTTCAGGTGCGTTCCGCCATTACGCGGTAAGGTAGATAAAATACAATTCAAATGTAAAACCACGGACTTCAGACATGATGAGAAGATATTAATACTCGCACGAAACATAGAAAAAAATATTCGCACCATGCCAAGCAACCAATAAACAACCGGATTACGAATGTATCAGCATGCCACATGTCAAGAACAAAAGCGAAGCGGACTGACAATCCTATGTTGCCAAGTCCACGCCTTCAATTTCTGCTACGAACTCTTGGGGAAAATGACCAAAACTGTTTAAAACCCACGTTATTAACTAATACTTCATTAAAATTTACGACATGTTGCAAACAGTATGCAAGAAACACCACGAGAGAGTAATTTTTTACCACTGTGGAAACTTGAAAACATCACAACACATTGTCAGGGAAACCATTGGTCTGGCAACACTGACGGGAACCACAAAGTTCTGGTACAAAACACCTAAAAAATCGTATTTGAGACGAAAAATTGGTACCACGCGTCAAATCCATTGTTCCACACAACTACAATATCAGTACGAAAAAATATTATGGAACTATAAAATTGGTGTATGTACTAATAAAATGGTACGTTGTGTCCACAGAAATGTTGGTTTACCAAATTTTGAAATTCTAAGTTTTTTTAGAGAATTCCCTGACTTTCCCAGGCGTCTTAAATTCCCTGACTTTTCCCGGTTTTCCTGGTTTTCCCGGTCACTCGCCACCCTGATAAAGGACAGAGTTGGCACTTCCAGGTTAAGCCCAGCGTCTTATTTTATGGGCTGTTCTGGCCTCATTAACGACTATATGTTGCCAACCACGCAGCTCGAAATTGCTGTGGAACTCACCTGCTTAAGTATATATTTATTTAATAAAACTCTATCGCAGAAAACAAATAAAATACAATTTTTTACTACACCATGTATTTTGTTACACCATGTATACTTAAGATGCTGGTTTTCTTTATTTACAAATATTTTCAGTTTAATGATGTTTAAAGAGAATTTAGTTTATTCCCTGCAAAGCAAAATCGTTAGCTGTGTGGCCCTATTTATTTTTTAATTTTAACAATGCAGGACAATTATTGGGAGCTTTATATGTGTATAAATGTATGTGTAAGTAATTTATTTGTACGTATCAACTGTGGTATGAGTTTGTAAGAGACTTTTTGGGGAAATGTTTTGGTTATGGTGTCCACACCAAAGCACTCAAAACATAACTGTACACATTTTTTTTTAGCTGTAAATTCAATACGTTTTCTCAAATACAGCAATCATCGGAAACAGAGATAAATAAAACACTAAACTCTCACCTTCAAAATCGTATTTCAAAGAAATTACAACTTGAACACAGCTTCTCACAACTCGTACATGGTACGGACAAAAACCAATATTATTTAACAATCAAGTTGACAAACCCAATGAGTAAAAACTTCCATCAAGCTAAATTTTCAAATGTAAACTGTCAGTTGCTTTATAATGTTACTATTTTACACTTATATTTATAAATGTAACACAATTGTGCACATTAATTACAGAAACTTTGCCAAATATATGTTTTCAATTCATTTTTTTGTATTTTTTGGAGCCATCACTTAGTTGGTAATACACAATCGTTAGTGCTCAAATAAGAGGTTGTAGGCCCTATCTAGTGTCAACCCCCTGAGCCAGCATACACTAGACAAATGAATGTGTGGTACGGTATCTAGATCCTCGTTTTCTCCACCCCAGGGTAAGGTGCTGGCGAGACATAGGATCTAGGCACGTGCTCCAGTAGTATTCCTCGCTTTGCTGCGAAGTAAAAGTGCCTATGTCACAAATATGACGCTCAGATGCAGTGTCAGTTAAATATTATTTGAATCTATAAGATGTTGCGAGTTGAGTGATGCACGGCGACAGGCAGTGCAGCCGGCCACATGGTTGTATGGCATCAGTGCAGTGCACACAATGTGGCAACATAGCACTGGAGGCAGCAGACACTGTGACCTTGACTGCTATCTGTTCTCTCCTCCAACAAGTTGCCAGTTAGACAACGTCAGCCGAACACGGGAAACAAACATGTGCTTTTTTATTTTGCCATTCTGTTTGAACTAACAAGGTTTCACTGTATTCTTGCAACACACTGATATTGTGATGTGCACTGGCACATAGTCCATCCTCTGTTTCGTATCATATAATAATTTAAAAATTTTTCTAGTAAAGCTTGATTAACAATTAATTATTTTAATAATTTCATTATTCAAAGCTAATCAAACGTGAGGATTTATACTGTGAAATCTAACATTAATTGGGGACACCAGTCAACAAAGTAAAATTTTTTTTTTATATACAACTTTAAATACAACTACTTATGAAAGTTTGGAAGTGCACAATTATAACAGGTCAATTTTATTTGTTTTATGTTGTGTCTGGACTTAGTTTAAGGAGAATTAAATCTTAAAGCGCTGCCTACCCACGCATGAAAGGCTCAAAAGTGACGGAGCAGCAAGGTCGACCTTGAAGCGTGCACCAAATTCACCATCGCATCAACGAACCAAGCGCTAAACTAGCATGCAAGGTTCCCACTGGTACGATTTTACCTAAGGGACACTAAGCAGCAACCATATAATGTTATTGATGGAAAGTCTGCAACTAAGTTCAGTGCAGGTCGCAATTTGAGTTTCACATACATCTGGTTAGTACATTTTGAAGTACGGTAGTCTGAAAAGGTCGTTTTTAACCATGTTGGAGGGCTTACAAACTAGGAGAAATGAATGAAGTCAAGTGACAGGAAACACTTTTTAGGACAAACAATCTTAGGAGTATTGCAGTGCCACCTAACTTTTTGGTGCAAATTTCTGACTCGAGCACGTCGAATTACAATTCTTAAAATAAAGCGCTTTATTTTACAGGATAATCGTCATAAACTCCTATGGTAATTATATTTTTCAAACTAACATTTTTCATAACCTATCCTACTTATATTAACGCATAGCTGCTAACCTCAAGGATTCAAAAATAGTACAGTTTTTAAAATGATTAAAATTGTGCATAAACAAGTCGTGGCATTTCACATGCTGTGTATGTGTAAATGTCATTGAACTAAACCTCTTTAGCAATTTTTTTAATAAAATACTACGTACACTGTTAAAATGTCAAAGTGTTGAATGCAAAATAAACTTTGAACATGCAGCATAATTAATCATGTACCATAAATCAACTAAAAATTTTGACTTCTATTCATGTGTTGTGTGCACGACTAATATTTCATAGCCTCCCTACCACAAAGAAAACAAACTTAACAGAGTAAAAATTACTGAATGTGTATTACTGTAGACCTACTCTGTTGTGCCAACATAAATACTGCTCATAAGTTTACTATATATATGAAATCTGAACAAACCTAGTTGGTAGTTTTGGTTTCTGCAAGTTTACAAACAAAAACTGATTTTAATACACCAATAGATAGCCCCAAACTTTATGAAATCTGGTAACACAGTTTTTTAGTTCTCATTCACAATTCCATAAATAAACAAACAATCCTTACAGACTGCAAACCTGCCAATTTAAACACACATTGCACATTGAGCCCACATTCTCCGACACTGCAAATACTGCGCAATTGAGAAATAAATCATACACCACTTAATGTGCAGATGTGAGAGTATTTAATATCTTATAGTACAATATTAATACCACATACTTTTAATTTCTAAACTAATTACAAATAAAACAGAAAGAGTTGTGCACAAGTACTCACAGGATGGTACTTGCAGATAGAAACACACACACATAGGACGAACACATTTCTCCGCGGACGCGCGGTCACAACGTTTCGCAGACTACATCTGCTTCATCAGGTGAGTGGAGGCACACTGAAGTCTATTGTCCAGCGGTGGTTAGTAATCAGTACACCTAGCGGCCAGAGGGCGAACTAAGGTGCGGCGGGAAGTTTGAAATAAGGGTTTGTTATCTGAGGTAAAGGCCAGGTGGCTGTCTGGATTTTGTAATGTATTGATGTGCCAGTTCCCAGCATCTTAATTCTGCTTTGTTTTTGTTATTCAACTGTGGTAGAGCCCTCACCACTCTGGTTGTATAACAGGAATCAAAGTTGGAGTTATGAAGTGCTGCATGTGCAGCAACTGGCTTCTTATGTGGATCAACCTCCGCTCCAGCTATG
>PNEQ01087325.1:0-10640 GCA_003012365.1 Medauroidea extradentata | reverse complement strand
TGAAAGGTAATATAATGTACCTATATTAATTATGTGTCACTGTCAAAATTTTAAATTGTCTCTTGGTTTAAATTATAGTATTTAGTGTGTCACAAAATATTAGTGCAGTTACAGGCAAATAGTACAAGCTAAAAAATAAATAATCCGTAGGTTATTTTATTCAGTTCTAAAAAGTATTATTTGAATTAAATATTTCTCACTTTATATACAAGATTTTATTTAGTGATGCAGAGAATGTTTCAAAAATTATTTATCTTAAAATTTGTAGCACACATGAGAATATCAGTGAGTTTAGAGCAAAGGTGTCATGGTAAGAATGAAAGCATTTTTAACAAAAATAAAACCAATTTAAAAATATGTACTCTGAAAAAATTCACTGAAATGTAAAAATTGTACGTTACTTTCAGGCTACGTAGAATACCATTCATTTATTAAAAGAGTAAAATACAGTTAAGTTTAATTTTGGAGTCAGTGACATCCAAAATTAACAAACGTGTAACGAAGTAGTGTTGGTATACTTGTATACGTTGACCGCAACCAAGCATTTATTATTTGACACAATGACAGCAGATGCACGGCGTTGAACAGTATGGAGTGCAGAGAAAGGTGTATCGAATAAACTTAGGTTTCGAAAATATTTTATAAATGTTAAGAAAATTTGTAAAATTTCATAAAGGCTTCTCTAGCACTGACTCCAAAAATATATTACTGTCTTAATATCTTGATGGTATTCTATGCAGTATAATAATAGCTTAATTATTTTTAACTTTTAAGTGCATTTTTTCAGGCTCTAGTTTTTTAAATGGGTTATTTTATATATTTTTTTTATTTTTTATTATTTACTTAGTTTTAGTGCCTACTTTCCACATTCGTGCTATTTGTCGAATTGAAGGTCCGTTGTGTCTTTGCAGTCCAAGTCAGTCCAACAAGACCTTGACAATAGTTAGGCACACACCTAGTCTTGGATTGTCATAATCTACCAATACATGTATCACTATACATGTCGTATTTGATTTTTCACGGCGGGGTCGGTCCCCGGTATGTCGCATGTAGGAATAGTGTCGGACGTTGCCACTGGTCGGCGGGTTTTCTTGCTGATCTCCAATTTAAACCCGCCTTTTAATTCCCACACCGCCCCATACTCACATCATGTCACCCCTCACCAGCGCTACAGACCTCGGTGTTGAGCACTGACCAAAATATCACTCACTCCTATCTGATTTTGAAGAGATACCTGGTGTATCTTCGAAATAAAGGTCTAATGTCTATGAAATTAAAATGGTACCTACTTGTAAACGTCCTCTATCAAAAAACGTTTTCCAAATATATTTATAAACAACTCAGTTCTGAGGTAACAAACAAAAAATAATAGAATTGATAACTTCAGTGTTTAGGAAGTCGGTTAAAAAAGAAGTTAACTGTCAACACTAGTTATTTTACACAATTGTAAATGTGTGAATGTGTTACGACATATTTTGTAGTTTTGCAGTGTAAGATGATAACCATCCATTCAAAAATGTTCTCAGTTTTAAAGGTTACTTGTGTTACAGGAAAAAGTGTCTCTAGTAACAATATGACAGCCATGAATTAAAGAAAATTATTCAGTCAGACTCTGCAATCCAACTCCTAATAAAAATGTTAAGTGACTAGAACGATGATATTTTGTGTATTTTAGACTGTCTAGTCATTGCGAACTTAGGCCATCGTGTAGTTCGAAAATTTTCAGGCATCAACCTCAATTATAAGAATAGTAACTTATTTCAAGGTTTACCTAGAAATATTTTAGTTTGGAAAATTTTTGTGTTTGCCTGCAACACTACACAATTTATACGATTTTTAAGTTTTTATCACACAGCCTAGTAAAAAAAATTATTGTAAGCCCCTAACTGCTAAAAAGTACGGGTTTAAAAAAATTAAGTCATTTTTAGACTGTGTTCATTTGAGTATAGTATAGTTGAATATTTGATATTGTATTATCGAAAATTGTTTTTTCGTATTTGAAGGACGATTACTAGTACATTGTTCAGTAAATATGCATAGACAACACAGAAATGTTAACTAAGGCAACATTGTAATCAAGATTACAAAGTTACGTTCCTGATTGTCTGTCAATGTAAATAATGAGTCAATATTACGGGACCGCAACAGATAGTGACCATACCACTCGTCTACCGACAAAATTGCGCGGGTTTGAATACTGGAGAATTAGAACTTTGTTTTTTGATTTATTAATGTGAAACCTCTCGGACGTTGCCCTTGGTTGACGTGTTTCATTTTAAAACTTAATTTTCACCGCAATCATAATTCTGTAGCTTGTTTATTTTATAACAAGTACTTCATGTCATACCGTAATGTCGCCCCTTCAACCTGTCAACCTACACTTGAAATTTATTGTTCATGTATAGATCAGTGATAAAATAAAACGCGAGATATAATTATAGACAAATTCAGTTAACCAAGCAGAACAAAGGAAGGAAATCAAACGTAGCATGTATGAAGGAAATATCCCACAAGTGACTCGGAGTAAATTTATGAAATCATAAACAACGTAACACCGAATCTGAACTTTGCTCTCGTGAATGTAAATATAGTGAGATTAAATCTCTGTGATTGTGGTTTAGAGACGGTGTTCAAACATTGTATGATTTTGCATAAACATTCAACAATCCACGTTAGATAGCGATTTTAGTTTTTCCGTGATTGTAAAATATTATAAAAAAACCGAGCTAGAAAATTTTGTGTGTGTAGAACTGCTTTCAACTCAAAATATTTGCGTATGTAAAAGAACGGCTGCTACAAAGTAATGTTAAGATGCACTTTTAGTAGTGATTTTTGTTAGAAGTATTACTAATATTAATGTAAGATTTTCTACTCATAACGACGGTGTAATGATATCCGATTTTAGGAACCTTGGATAAGTCCACAAAGAAAATAAAACTCATTAACACGCGCAATAATCTCGCTGAGTCAGTCTATTAGGTACTTAGGTATATACTTAATTGTGAAGCTAAATATACAAATATGAAACCATACCTGCAGGATAGGTGGTAAAATATTTTAGGATTGAAAATAACAAACTGTCTCTCAAAAAATTTTTTTAGTTAATTTATCTTAAATATCAGGATAAAATCATTTTACAACATGTGTAAATCATCACAACTGAAGTGTTTCTTAACTGTAAAAAATACAGGAATTAAAGGATATTTGTATATTTTTTAAATGTACGTGTCGAAATTTAAATTTATTTCACACAAATATTAGTCAACGCCTGTAGGTGGTTTGTTTCGCAGATGCAAAATATCGGTAATGACTCTGCCAATAAACAAATAAGTTTTGCCATAATGCGAGGAGAGTAATATAGACTCAATACTACCAATACGCTTTTCTTCACCAAGAATAATAATTTGCTTGTATGTTCATATGCTTCTCTCATGCATTTAGAATATATATGTATTTAAACCAATGTATTTAATGTCTCTTCGTGTCATATATTTTATCTTGATATTTTTGTACTGTTGATTAACTTGAGTAACCTTGCACACAGATATTACAAAATAGCATTCTACACATCTTTAGCAACATTTAATGGTAACTGTACTGTGCAAGATTTACTTAGAGCAATAACGTGCATACAATGTCGAATTTTATAAAATGTCGTTTTTTCAGAGTAAAGATAGTATTAAAATAATATAACTAAGAAAAAACCGCTTATTAAGTGACAGAAATAAGTTTATAACTATGCAGGCATGATCTTCAAGTACATGCGTAATGAACAGTTTCTAAAATAATACTTTGCTGTCAAATAAGTAACCTGCATATACTGTAAGAAATACAACAAAAAGGTTACAGTGGGGCATTATATTAAAAAATCTTTCAAAATCATAGCAGTTACAATGTGGTGATGATAGGTTCTAAAAGTTTACAATTAATAATCTGGACAATGTAAGATGCTAACTTTCAAAGTAGATGTTATATGTAAGCTAATAACTTATCGTAAAATGTAGGTTTGCCTTACACAACGATGTGCTAATTTATACAATGCTTATGGCACTGTTTTATACGTATTATTCATACAGCATCGAGAAGCATTACACTGGACATATCCACCTAAAGTTAAAACAATTTATATACTACAATTATTTCCCTGTGTAGGTTGTCCGTTTCAAAATTTATAGAAATAATAACGATAAAGACTGCGACAGAAACATTACTTAATTTAAAACATTGTGTAATTTCCCTGGTTTCCAGCTGGAAGATAGTAAGCACAATAAAATTCGTAACAACAAAACTTCTTACATAATTAATACAATATGTTGGGTTTGAAATTTTGCATTATAATGGTAATTTTTGCTAGTGATGTTCAGAGGAAACAGATTATAAGATACTTCTTTAAATAACTGGAATACAAATTAAACTAAATGAAGTGTATTCAAATTACGAACACAGTCCCGAAAAATTTTACTATCAAAGATCAGAACTATAAGAGAACAATCAATAAATACAAAACAGAACCAACTAGTGTTTCTTATAAGATTCCGCGAGTTGCGTTTTATGTTAACTGTTTCACTAATAGTAAGCAAATCATTAATACGCATCATTAACTAATCCTAACACATATTTCGTGACTAATAAAACTTTAAAACAACTAGAGTGAACATAACACAAACAAATGAATTAAATAATTAATGATCAAAAATTAATGTATAAGAAAAGGTAAAGTACATAACACTTTGTAGATTCTATTTTATAATTATAAAGGAACATTGAACGAAAAGTTAACAACTGTGTCATAGCAATCTACAGAAATAAAGTGTATTGAAAATATTTTACAGAATTAGGAATACTTATTGCATAAATTTTCCAATAATTTTTTTTTTAATTTAACTAGTGTCCAACGGAAACAAATAGAAAGAAAAGCCTACCAGATACAAAATATAATTTGATATGTAAAAAACTGTTTAGCACAAGATTCGTGATGCATAATGTATCCTGGAACATTCCAGATAAAGAAGAAAATCCGAGGTCTTCCAATGGGACCATGGCATAAACCTGACATGCGCAGCAGTGCCGAGGTCTCCTCTCGGGAACATAGCATATACCAGAACCACGACGACGTGCCAAGGTCTTATTGTTGGGAACATGGTATAATCCAGACCTGCGACGCAGCGCCGAGGTCTTCCAGTTGGGACCATGGCATAGACCAGAACCACAACCCAGTGAGGAGGTTTTCCTGTTGGACCATGGCATAATCCAAACCTGCGACGCAGTGCCTAGGTCTTCCTGTTGGTACCAGGCATGAACCAGAATCACGACGAAGAGCCGAGGTCTTCCTGTTGTACCATGGCGTGAACCAGAACTACGACGCAGTGCTGAGGTCTTACTATTGGGACCATGGCATAAAACAGAACCACGATGCAGTGCCGAGGTCTTGCCGATGGGGCAATGGCATGAAAAAGCAGCACCACACAGTGCCAAGGTATTACTTTTGAGACCATTCATGAACCAGAATAACGACGCTGTGCCGAGGTCTTCCTGTTGGTCCCCATGGCGTGAACAAGAACCAAGACGCAGTGCCGAGATATGTTTCGTGGGACCATAGCATGAACCAGAACCACCATGCAGTGCCGAGGTCTTCAAGTTGGGACCTTGGCATTAACCAGAACCACGATGCAGTGCCGAAGTCTTTCTGTTGGAACAATGGTATGAAAAAGCAGCACCACACTGTCACGAGGTCTTTCTTTTGGGACCATAACAAGAAACAGAAACACGACACAATGACTAGGTCTTTCTGTTGGGACCATGGCATGAACCAGTAACACGATGCAGTGCCGAGGTCTTCGTGCTGGGACCATGCCATGAACCAGAACAACGACACATTAAATGGGGTCATCCTGTTGTTACCATGTCATGAATCAGAACATCGACAGAGTGTCGAGGAGTTACTGTTGTGACCATGGCAAATACCAGAACCACGATTCAGTGCCGAGGTCTTCCTATTGAGACCAAGGCATGAACCAAAACCCCGACGCAGTGCCGAGTTCTTCCTGATTGGACAATGGCATGAAACCGAACCACGACACTGTGCCGAGTTCTAACATTAGGGACCAAGGCATGAAATTGATCCACGATGCAGTGCCGAGATCTCCCTATTGGGACCTTGGCAAGAAACAGAATCACGACGCAGTGCCGAAGTCTTCCTTTTGGGACAATTGCATCAACCAGAACCAAGACGCAGTGCCGGGGTTATCCTGTTGGGACCTTGGCAAGAAAAAGAATCACGAAGCAGTGCCAAGGTTTTCCTGTTGGGTCATGGCATGAACAAGTAATACGACACAGTGTGAATTCTTCCTTTTGGGATCATGGCATGAAACAGAAGCATCACACAGTGCTGAGATCTTACTTTTTGGACCATGTCATGAACAAGAACCACGACACAGTACAGTGGTCTTCCTGTTGGGAACATGGCATGAAATAGAACTATGACGCAGTGCCGAGGCCTTCCTTTTGGCACTAAGGAATGAACCTGAACCACGACGCAGTGCTGAGGTCTTCCTGTTGTAACTATGGCATGTACCTGTGCCATAATGCAGTGCCGAGTTGTTCCTGTTGGGTCCATGGCATAAAACAGAACCACGACGCAGAGCCGAGGTCTTCCTGTTGGGAGAATAGCATATACCAGAACCACTATGCAGTGCCGAGGACTTCCTTTTGGGCCCATAGCATAAACCAGAACCACAGTGAAATGAAGATGTTTTCCAGTTAAAACCATGGCATAAACAAAAACCACGACGCAGTGCCAATGTTTTCTTGTTGGGACCATGGCACAAAACAGAACCAAGAAGCAGTGCTGAGGTCTTCCTTTTGGTACCATGGAAATGAAAGAGAACCACAATGCAGTACTGAGATTTTCCTGTAAGTACCATGGCATGAACCAGAACCACAATTCAGTGCCGAGTTCTTCCTGTTAGGAACATTGCATCAACCAGAACCACGACCGAATGTCGAGGTAATCCTTTTAGGACCATAGCATGAACCAGAAGCACGATGTAGTGCCGAGGTCTTCCTGTTGGTAACATGGCATGAACAAGTATTATGACACAGTGCCGAGGTCTTTATTTTGCATGCACGACATGAACCAGAAACACCTCGAAGTGCCGAGGTCTTCCTGATGGGACCATAGCATTAACAAGAACCGTGAAGCAGTGCTGAGGCTTTCATGTATGTATTATTGGAATGAAAGAGAACCACGACACAGTACCAAGGTCTTCCTGTTCGGACCATGGCATGAACCAGAACCACGATACAGTGCCAAGGTCTTCATTTTGGGACCATACCATGAATAAAACCACGACGCAGTGCCGAGGTCTTCCTGTTGGGACTATGGCATTAACTAGAACCTCGATGCAGTGCCAAGGTCTTCCTGGTGGGTCAATGGCATGAACAAAAACCACGATGCAGTGCTGGATCTACCTGTTGGCTCCATAGCATGAACGAGAATTACGACGCAGTACCGAGGTCATCCATTTGGGACCATGGCATAAACCAGATCCATGACGTAGTGCCGAGGTAATCCTGTTGGGACCAAGGCATGAACCTGAAAAACTATGCAGTGCCGTGTTCTACCTTTTGTGACCATAGCATTTAACTGAACTGCGATGAAATGCCAAGGTCTTCCTTTTGGGACAATGGCATAAACCATAACCACGAATCAGTGCAGAGGTCTTCCTTTTTTGACCATGGCTTGAACCAGAACAATGACGCAATGCCGAGGTCTTTCCTGTTTGTGACCATGGCATGAAAAAGAACCAAGACGCAGTGCCGAGTTCTTCCTGGTTGGACCATGGTATGAAACCAGAACCACCACACTGTGCAGAGGTCTTCCTTTTGAGACCATGGCATGAACAAGAAACACGACAAAGTTCCAAGGTCTTCCTTTTGGGAATATGGCATAAAACAAAACCACGACACAGTGTTAAGGTCTTCCTTTTGGGACCAAGGCATGAACCTGAACCAAGATGCAGTGCCAAGGTATTCCTGTTGGGTCCATGGCATGAATCAGAAACAACCTTGTAGTGCCGCGGTCTTCCTTTTGGGACTATGGCATGAACCAAAACCACGACGCAGTGACGAAGTCGTCCTGTAGGGTCCATGGCATGAACCAGAACCACGATGGAGTGCCGAGGTCTTCCTTTTGGTTCATGGCATGATAAAGCACCGCGACGCAGTGCCGAAGTCTTCCTGTTGTGATCAATGTATGAAACAGAAGCACCACGCAGTGCCTTGATCCTACTTTTGGGACCATGGCATGAACAAGAACCACGACGAAGTGCCGAGATCATCCTGTTGGGACCATGTCATGAACCAGAACTCGACGCAGTGCCGATGGCTTCCGGATTGGACCATGGCATGAAACAGAACCACGACGCAGTGCCAATGTCTTCCTGTTGGTATCATGGCTTGAAACAGAACCACTTGGCTGCGCCGTGGTCTTCCTGTTGGGACCGTGGCATCAACAAGAACCACGGCGCAGAGCCGAGGTCTTCCTGTTGGGTCCGTGGCATCAACTAGAACCACGGCGCAGTGCCGAGGTATTGCTGTTGGGAACATGGAATGAAACCGAACCACCACGTATTGCCGAGGTCGTCCTGTTGGGACCATGGCATGAAACAGAAGCACCACGCAGTGCCGAAGTCTTCCTGTTGGGACTATGACATGAAGATGTACCACGACGCGGTGCCGAGGTCTTCCTTTTGTGACCATGTCATAAACCAGACCTAAGGCGCAGTTCTGAGGTCTTCCCCTTTGTACCATGGCATAAATCTGCGACACATTTCTGTTATCTTTTTTCGTGTGCATTGAGGTAAGTAAGGAGTGTAAACCTCCATACATTTAGCTGTCAATTTATCGCTGTACAACACCACCATAACTTACTTATTCACCCAGGGAAAATATTATTTCACATTTGTCATGCTATGATATTAATATTACATTAAAATGCCCTGCATTTATAAAGTATGAACGCAGCATGAAATACACTAAATTTTATTCAGTCTACTAAGTACTTCTGTTTAAAGAACATTGGCCGACGTGTTCAAAATCTTAATGAACAGGAATATATGCACCTGCACACACATACATAAACATGGGAAAGTAGAGTAAAATTATAAAGCAAATTTAAAACAAATTGTTATGAACAAATAATATGTTTGTGAACATTAAGTCTGATTCATTAGATCAATCTACTGATTTTTTTAATTAGTTAACCAATTATCATTAAAATTAAAGTATTTATATATAGAATTTTATTACGAATCTGATCAATAATAAAAAATAATTCTGTTCACAAATGATCACTTTTTCATAGAAAAGTCAGATATATTTATTTTTCTTGTTGTTAACTTTTAAACAAGAACTATAGTGATTATTTGTAACCTGTCTCTTGAATGCCTGAAATATCTACATGATCGTACCTCAAATTAAGAAAAACAAGGCTGCTTTATGTAATACACACGGACGAAGCGGCGTGCAGTAGATCAAACTGTTAGAATATAATCCGAGTACTGTAGTATTCTGTGAAAGACACGACAGTTACATACACAATTTTCAAAATCTATAAGTCAGGGAATTTAATTGGATTAATTGAATAAAAAATAGATTTAGAGGTCAGTTATAGTAGCGAAGTGTGGTTTAAGTGTCGCTAGCCTCACGTGAAATAACCGACCAGAACCCAAGCTTTATACTATTAGTAACAGGATTGGCTTGCAATACGAAAAAAAAAAAAAATGAAATTCTGGTCCCTCCATGACATCCTTTGAATGAAAACAAAAGTTCTTTGTTTTCGCAAACCTCGAAAGTAATTTTTGGAATACATTAATTTTTTTCACATTGTACGTTTTATTTTGCTAGTGAATTGGTTAAATGTTCAAAGGAATTAATAATTACTATGAAAATGAAGATTAAATATATTTATATTAAGGAAATTTATAATCAAATATTATAACACTGCTCTCAATTTCCATCATTTCCATCACGTGACAATAATTGAAGATCAAACAAGCAAGTTTAAAAAGTAAAATACATTTTTTGCAGTTGCAGCGAATTCCAATGAAATTCATCATAAAATTATATAAAGCCACAATTGTCCTGATAATTCCCGCTTTTCTATGTCTGAAGCCACCGTCGTTAAAGAATTGTATTTTTAAATGTTTTTTACAGAATAAAGAAAAATTAATGCCCTTACTTTGATAGCGTATATATATCGTGTTTCTATACCATGCTCATTCTTATAACTGTTAAATTAATATTATGTATTACTTAATGTATTCGCGCGGTTTGTAGAAATTTCGGCATTAAAGTTGTTAACCAGGAAGTATTGCTAACATTTAATATTTCAAGAAGCAAAGTAAAATTGTTATCTATTTAGCAGGAGTTTTCACTGGAGAATACTCTATTGCTGCCCTGCAGTCCAACATTGTCCCTTTGTAGCAGTTAAATAAACATTATAACAAAGCGAGTAGCGTAGTTTAGAAAGAAAATGTCAAATATTTATTATATTTTTATTGAATACACGCTATTAGTTGGTAAATGTCAAAATTATACAAATAGTACCAGCAAAAAGTGTTCAACAAAAATTATATTTG